>PVJA010053756.1:0-11852 GCA_004027025.1 Myocastor coypus
CCAAACGGGCTATTTGATGGGTTCAGTGCTGGAGCATGGGCTGGAGGGGTTCAAAAAAAAAGGGGGGGGGCGGGGAAAGGGAAGGCAGGCCAAGGATCCTGACCCAGCCGGCGCGGGCTCAACTCCCAGCAGTGGGGTTTGGGCTGGGCTGGAACAGGAAGTTAGTCGCGGGAACGCAGAGGAGAGGCAGAGGGGTGCAGGGGCTTACCCGTGGCGGGTGCCTATTTTTTTAAAATATGGAACATTTCACAAATTTGCATGTCATCCTTGTGCAGGGACCATACTAATCTTCTGTGTATCGTTCCAATTTTAGTATATGTCCTGCCGAAGTGAGCACTAAAATTCTGGTCTAAAATAAACCTTTTTTTCTTTAAAAAATGATTACTATCTCAATTATTTGTTACAGTGATGGAAAGTTGACTAATGAAACTACTTAGAAGCAAGTAGATTGGGACTTAGTGACTACAACTGTGTGAACAAGGAGGAATCAGTATGGTTTTTGGCTTGAGCAAGTGGGTTGATGGTGATGCTCATACAGTAGTAACTATTATGCAAGCAGTAACGGGGTGGTGGAGCAATGAAGAATTCCAATTTGATCATTTTAAGTTTGAGATCTCTGTTCAACAAATAAGCAGAGAAAATAAGCAGATAGTCATTTATATTAGTGTAGAGCTGCCAACATACAAATATATGCCTAGAGACATAATTTGGGCATCACTGACACTTGAGTTTCAGCCATTTGTGACATCTTCCTGGAAGAATACAGGGTAACAATAGAAGAGGAACTGGCATCAAATGGTGCTCTCCACATTGAATGGTTTGATAAAGCAGATAAGCCTGAGGCAGAGCATCGATTAAAGAGAGAGTAAAATGATGAGACTATAGCTTCAAAGAGGCTACAAGGAAGAGGACAAGGGAAAAGGGTGTTTCCAGGAGGAAATAATTTTGCTTTTCTTCTATGGAAAAAGGTGAGAAGAAAATTTCATAATAAAAGAATAATAATAATACATCACATGTTATCTTTAAAGTAGTTGCTCAGGGCACAAGATAGGGTCATAAAAATTTCTCCAATCAAAATCAGCACAAACCTTTGTTTGTAATGAACTAAGAAACACTGACAGTATAACTGACTTACATTTCTTCCTTTTCCCCTACTGTCATTTCCCCTTTCACCCCTCTGAGTTCCATTTTTCTTTTTGAACAATTCCCTCCAATTTCAAAATATCTACCATACTTTTAGAACTTATTTACTCTTTCAGTTTCTTACACCAAGGAGATCATATGATGTTTACACGTATGGGTCTAATTTAATTCTGTTATACATGTGATCTCAAGTTGCATCCATTTACGTACAAAAGTCTCAATTTTATCCAAGAAGGAGAAAATAATTTTCTCTCTTGAATGTGTAGAAAATAATGAGTAAAATCACTTCCACTAGATCTGAGGACATGTAGATCATTTATGTCCTGAATGGGGGATGTTTTGGTGGAACTGTGGGGCTAGAAGCTTGATTGGAATACATAGAAGGTAGAAAATAGAGGCTTCTTATATAGATGACACTTTGAAAGTGCTCGTTTTATGATCAGAAGAGCTAGATTAGCAAAGGGACAGGATTGAAGAGATCCATTTGAAAGGTAGCTATTTAATATGTTTACAAAGAAAATATCCTTGATAGTGTGAAGTTCCACAGAAAGCAGGAGTGGATAAATCCATGGTTCAAAGGTATTGGTCTCTGGACCAGTGGCATCACTGGAGCTTAGAACTGATTAGAATGCAAACTTGCGAACCTCATTTCATGCTCATTGAATCAGAAATTCTGGTGAGGATGCCCAGAGTTCTGTGTTTTAACAAGCCTTTCAGGGGATGCAGATTTGTGCTCAAGTTTGAGAACCACTTTGCTATAGACAAAGGGAAGGATATCTCCTTTGCTGTAACAGGAGGGAAAGATGATCAGAAAAATACAGATATGGGCAAGGGTATTATAAGCATGCCAAAATTCATTTTTTCAATAAACACTTATTAAATATGTGCCAGGTCCTGAGAAATGCAGGCCAACAAATTTCTAACCTCACGGTATTTATGTTCTCATAGCAGGAGACTCAACAAACAAATGAGGAAAATCTATTAATATAATAAAGACCTGGGCATTTACACTAATCGAGCTGGGCTGTGATAACTACAATGTAGGTTCATGAAGACAGTCACAGTTACCTGTTCTCTTCATTGCTCTGTAATCAGTATGGTGCCTGATTATACTCACTGGGGACATGTTTGGTTCAAGAGTGACAGCACTCAATTTACATTTTCCAGAGAATCTCTGTGTTCAAAATACATACTTGAGCTAAGGGTGATGGTGGTAATACAGTTAGATGCTACTGTAATGCCAGTCCATGCAAGACTTTATCCTGTTTTGGTATAGAGCTCTAGAGGTGGGGGTGCTAAGAAGTGATCAGATTCAGGATACATTTTTTGGGAGTTGAGACAGGATCCAACTGTGTAGTTGAAATTTCCTCTGAACTCACTAGGTAGCCCAGGCTGGCCTCAGACTCACAGCAATGTCCCTGCCTCAGGCTCCCAAGTGGTGGGATTACAGGCATGCCCCACTTCACCCAGCTCTAAATATATTTTGAAAGTGGAACCACAAGGATTTGCTGGTGTGATGCCTGGAGAGTGGGAGACAAAGCAGAGTTAATGATGACTCCAAGGGTTCAGGCCTGAGTAGCTGCAAGACTGTAGGCAAGAAAAGCAGGTCTGTTAAGTGCAGAAGGAATGAAGATCGGGTGCAGAGGCAAGTAAATTTACTGTAAAAATAATGTGGCTTAGGTTTTGGGGCTTCTCAATTGCTCGTGTTCTAGAAATATGTGAGTAAGTTTTTTTCTGAGTCCTTTTTCCCCAGAAGAGGGATACTCAAATTGCATAATCTTGAGGATCTGTCACTGATCCCGTGGTCCATCTGGGACATGTTCCTTTTGAGGCAGTTACCAGACATCCCCTATGGACTGCACTGTATCCGCTAAATTTCAGTTTGAAGTTCTAACATATAATGAGAATGAATTTTGGGATATGACTTTTAAATGGGTACGTAAAGTTAAATGAGATCGGAAAGATGGGCTCTGATCCAATAGGACTTGTGTCCTTATAAGGGGAAAAAGAGATATCAGAGAGCTTGCTCTCCGTGTGTGCATAGCAAAAGGACCATGAGGACATGTGTAGAGGGAGAGGCTCACCAGACACCAACCCTGACAGCATTTTCACCTTGGACTTTTGGCATCCAGAATGGTGAGAAGATACCTGTTGTTTAAGCAACCAAGGTGGTAGAGCTATCTCACAAGTAGCTGACAGTAAGGCTAGAGTTCATGATAGTCTGAGCTGCAGATATAAATTTGGGATCCGGCAGGATATAGACAATGGTTAAAGCTATGAAACAATATAATCTTCAAAGACTAAGAATAGACTAAGAAAAGAAGAGCTCGGAGGATAAGGGTAACAGGGGTACAGAGTTTCCTAGAATTGCAAGTTGTGTTAATGGCAAAGAACCAGAAATGGAGAATGGAAAGCAACAGCCACCAAGAGAAGAGGAAGATTATGAGAGTATAGCATCCTGGAATAAAGTGTAACAGGGAGAGGGGATTGACTGCGTTAAATAGTGGTGATAGGTCCAGGAAGATGGAGACAGAACATGCTAGGTTTAGCAGCACTGAGTGTTTTGCACTGGATGGCTTCCAGTTTTCTCTGTAAAGTAGGAGGCATGGTCATGGAGCTTGTAATGGCTTGTGTTTAGATGTCCCTACAAAGACTCATGTGATCTTAGGTGGTGCTTTCTTGGAGGTTATTGTACCATGGATGTAACTGACTCATGGAGTGATGCTAGAATTAAGAGCACTGGGATTACTAAATTACTCCCGCTTGGTTTGGCACCTGTGCTAAGTCAGATAGCCTCGATGTACAATAGAAGGGGTAGAAAGAAGGTGCTATAGTTGTCATTGGCTTCCTTGGACTTGTTTCTTTGCTACTTTGTTGCTTTGCTACCTTCTGCCCCCATGAATGTTTCTGCTAGTTGATGCTCCTCTGCCGCACCATCCTGCCTTGGAGTCTGATTAAGGACTGAAACCTTTATAAACTATGAGCTATAATAAAACTTCCCTCTTTAACTTTGGGTGTGGCTATTTTGCCTTAGCATCAAGAAAAGTAACAAAGTCAGATGTGGAATAAGGAAAGCTGGGAAGATGGCAGAGTGGGGAATATAAAAAGAGGGAAGAAAGCTGAAAAATATCATTAGGGAAAGTGAAAGTACAAGTTAGCCAGAGAGCAGTAGAATTGCTGGGCTCTATGGAAGGCCTACTTAATGTGCAAAAAAGGCAGTTGTAGTCACAGCAGTGGCAGAGGATAAGATGACTAAGGGTTAATAATACTTTTTATTATAAAATAATAACAGCAGATCCTTGTTTAGGGCTTCAAAGACAGTTTCAAGATAAGAAAGAACAGTATGCTGACAGTCCAGAAGAGGCCACTTGGACCTCCAGGGAGCGTCATGTAGCAATGCACAGCTGTAAACGATCACACAGCTGGAGACTGCTGGGCAAGCTTTTATCCTTCTGCAAAGAACTGCCCCTGAAAGCAGTTTGACGGTGCTCTGTACCAGGTGATATTTGTTGTCCTGATGTTGCTTCTTGTTTCCTGGCTGGCCCAAAGGAGCATGAATCCATATATCTAGTATATTACAGGGGAATGTGGAATGAGACCCAGGTGGTGGTGCTGTGACAGGCTCACTGCTGCAATGCTTTGCCTTTTAGAGGGTAACAGTAACGAAGCGGAACACTTTGTGAGCCCTTGTCTGAGTGCTATGTCTATTTATTAA
This sequence comes from Myocastor coypus, assembly GCA_004027025.1. Lineage (NCBI taxonomy): Eukaryota > Metazoa > Chordata > Mammalia > Rodentia > Myocastoridae > Myocastor > Myocastor coypus. Next base: position 4,859 of record PVJA010053756.1, read on the forward strand.
ATGTCTAGCACAGTCCTCTGTTATTTTTATCTCTATTTTTCAGTGGAGGAAACTGAGGCTCAGAGCAGTTAAATACCATTGTATGCACACACAAGGAGAAAATATGAGAGCCAGAATTCTGACTCAGACAGGCTATCAGAATATAAAAGTCTTTGCCATATAAATGCGAGGCAAGATATACACACTATACCCGGATCCTCCCATTTCACATTAACTATAGTCCACTGAGGCTAGTCCCATTGTTAACCCCCATTTTACTAATGAGGTTAACTTAATCAAGGTAACAGTTAAGAAGAGGTAGAGGCCACTCTTCAGTCCTGCAAAGCGGGCTGACTGGGGACAGGAGAGCTGGTGTCAGCCTGCTTGATGCACTCCTCATCTTCTGGATACATATAAAAATAAGTAGAAGTTTGTAATTAGAAGCATGTGAGTTTTTCTTTAAAGTCTTTCAACCCCAGGCCTGGTAAGAGCTCCAAAGCTCACAAAGGAGATGGATATATGGGGATAATCAGCATGTAACTGGGGTAGAACAAGAGCTCACTGTGATAGTGTAGACAGGGCAATGTAGAGAACCCAGGACTAACCTTGAGAGGCTTTAGCATGAAAGGGCAGCAACTAAGGCTGAGATTAGACCTGTTTCCCACCTACCCGAGGCGGGCACAATGCCAGAAGAGGACAATAGTGTCAAATGGTCTAGCACATGAAATCTGAGAAATATGCAACTCCTCTGTAGGTCACTGGTGTCCTCACGGAGAGTTTTGGGGAAGCTGTGAGGGTAAAGGGTAGATTACAGTGGAAGGAGAAGTCAACTGGAGGTGAAGAAATTGAGACAATGAGTAGAGATGATTCTTTGAAGGAGCTCAACTGTGGAAGTCATGAGAAGTATGAGAGATACTTTGCAGAGACTCATGTTCTGCTGACAACTAGCTGGGCACCAATAAGAGAAAGATACTTTACGATTGGAGATATATGCACATGCTTACAAGCTGAGGACATGGAAAGGAAGGCTGAGGTATAGGTGAGAAAAGAGATGGATTAAGCAACAACTCTGAAAAGGGCACTGCAGGAGGGAATAGAACCAAGAAGGGTGCCTCATGCTCTAAGATGAAAAGCAAGTTGGTGGGTGGAAGCCAGTTGCGTTCATAGGTTCAGAGGAAGGTAGATCTCCCCAGCTTTCTTACACTGAAAGCTTTCTCCTTTCTGTGTGCGAGTGGATCAATTGCTTAGGGTAAGAGGAATACAGGAAGTGGTGGGTGCTGGGGGAATTAATAATAAGTGAGAGATGCATGCCTAAGGGCTACAGTATTCCAGTTTCTATCTCTGTCACTCCTCACTACAACCCTGTGAATCATTGGCCAGATTTATAGAGGAGAAAGGTGAGGTAGTCAGGAGCACAAAAAGTTGGAGTGCTGAAGGAGGGAGAGGAGAGAGATACATGAGCAAAGACAGGTAAAAGAACTGAAGGCAAGCTTCGAGGGATGACCCAGGGTAGACCATTTGAACTGCGCACTGAACCCAGTCTGCTGAGCCATGCCACTGGCTATAGCTGTGCTCATTCAGCCCCTGGAGTGTGGCGGGGAGACAGTTGCGAGGCAAGGCCAGGTGGTGTATGGAAAGGCTTAGGAGTTCAGGTGCTGGAACAAAAGTGGTTCAGGTGCCACATGTGGAGTGGAGGCAAAGGGAAGGATGTGAGGTCACAAGTAGGTAGCAAGGCTGGGTGAACAGGGGCAGCTCATGGATCTAGAGTCAGCTGGATGGTTAAGGATGTGGATTTTTTGGGGGGAGAGGCTGGCTCAGGTAAAATTGAGAAGGATTTCTTTGTAGGGGGCATCTTAGGTGCTTAAGGAATAGATTCCATGGTAGAGCAGAAAGCAGGGAAAACAGCAAAAGCCAAGGCAGAGGGCAACCTCGTCTCTTTGTCTAGGGGTTAGAAAATAAGCAGCCTACATTTTGGGGTGCCATCTGGGGAATGGTGAATTTAGTGGGGGGATGAATGCATGCTAAGATTAATGGCCAAAAGAAGCATCCGTGTGCACAGCTGGGGTTTGATCCTTGGCCTGCTGTGCCTGCCCCGCCCCTGGGGCATGCTGAGACTGGGACTAAGACTGGGCATGGTGGAGCATGCCTATAATCTCAGTGCTTGGAAGGCTGAAAACGGGAGAATCACTATGAGTCAGATCTGTATAGTGAGACCCTGTACTAAATACCTTAAAAAAAACCCCACCTGAATCAGGCCTTCCTTATATTCAGGGTCACTATAGTGGCATTTTAATCAATATCATTTTGTATTCTCTAGTTTATCAAGCCTGTCTACAACCAAATATGCTATGGCATGTATGTTAGACACACTGTCTTACTATATTTTCTGATCAAAACATCTTGGAATCAGATTTTACTGGCTTGAACAAAGTTATAGATGTGTTTTGAACCATTTCAAAACCTATTTTGGTAACACTCTCCCAGTGTCTCCCCTTCACGCCATTCATCTTTTGTTGGTTCTGCGTCTCCCACCATGACAAACAAGCAAACTCCTGGCGTCATAGCCTCTTTTCCAGATGGCTTGCTTGTGTAGAGCCTTTGCCCCAATAAACTGAGAGATGTTAAGGTTCTAGCCTAGTACTTTTTTTTCCACCACATGAGGGCAGACTTTTTAATCAAAAAGGGGGGAAAACAACTATTTACCTTGTATGCTAGAGAACTGAAAATACTGAGAAGCTATGCTGAGGCCAAAATTCAGTTCATGTAATTTCTGGATCCTGGTGAATCTACTATACTCCTAAGCTTTGCAGCTCTTCCTGTTTACTCTCCACCAGTGACTGAACTGACCCTCTTCTTTCCTTCCTTTCTTACTTCTCCCCTTCTTCTCACTCATATATTCCTGCAGACTATCTCTTGAGCATATACTCAATGCAGACTTGCCTCATCAAATATAGGATGCTGAGTTAAATCTGAACCTAAGATAACCAACATGTTCTTTTGAGTATATGTGGGACCCATACATATACTTAGGATATGCTTATACTGAAAATACCCTTAGTTTGTGAATAATTCAAAAGTTATTAGGTAGCGTGGATTTGTACTTGCTAAATCTGGCCAGTCTGACTCTGAGCTGAGATCTGTGCTGGAAACTGGCTTGCTGGGCATGGGCACAAAGCTCTTGGTGCCCTGGAAGAAGGAGAAAGCAGTGTCTTAGCCACTATATATATATATTTTTTTGGTGGGACCAGGGTTCGAACTCACGACCTTGCACTTGCCCAGCAGGCACTTGTGCCTCGGAGCTATCTCCCCAGCCCCCTATATATATTTTTTAGACTTTATTTTATTTTATTTTTTCTTGTTTCAGAACTTTTGTTTGTTTGTTTATTTATTTTTATGGCCAGCTCAGCCTGCCCTGAGGGCAGGGCTGGCGCAGCATGTGGTGCCAGGGATCGAACCGCGGTCCCTGCAGCCGCCTCAGCTTTCCTAAGCAGGCGCTTTAGACCACTGAGCCATCCTGCCAGGCCTTAGCCACTATATTATAAGCAATGAGAAGTCAGAATTTTGCATCTGTTCATGTTCCATTTCCTCATTGCTTAACACAGTGCCTGGCACATAATAAACATGCAAAACATGTCTAATTAAAACATGGATGATTTTCGTTCTGAAACTCACTAGCACAAAAAGTTCCTAATGTGTCTTTTGCCTTGGGTTTGCTAACATACAAGGAAAGTGTCTGATTCAATCATCTCTAATATCTATTACAGATCTAAAAAGAATCCCACTGTTTCTCCATTAAAGTGGAGATGGTGAAACACACACTGTCTTAGTTACTCTTCTCTCATTGCTGAAACAAACACCCTACACTCAAAATAAGGGAAGGAAAGGTTTATTTAGCTCATAGTTACTGGAAGTTTCAGTCCATATCCAGCTGGCTCCAAAGCAGACTGGCACATGGCAGAGGGCAACCTCCCATGGCGGCTGACAGAGAGCAAGTGCACTGGCAGAGCTAGGAACTGCTCAAGCAGCTAAAATTCTCTTCCTACCTTACATTGAAATGCAAATCACCTGTCCCAGGAGAGGGGCAGCACCCATGTCCACAATAATCAATTACAAATTCCAGAAGCAACCCCATGACAGCCTGAGGCTTTGGTGGGACACCTATGCACAAACCATAACAGAGCCTTACCACACTTCTAAAGCTGGTGGCCATCAAACTGCTCTTTAAGGTTTGTTGTGGTCTGAACGTTGTGTCTCCTCAAAACTCAGGTGTTGAAATGCTAGCCCTGTGGGTGATGACAGAAGGCAGGGGTCTGCGGGGTGATAAGACCGTGGCCACTGAGCTTGCATGAATGGCATTAGTGCTTTTAAAAAGGAAAGTTCACACTTTAAGTTTTCGCCTAATAGAAATGTTAAGTGTTTGAGGTGTTGAATAAGGTTAATCTGACTAAAACATTATATATATATATATATATATATATATATATATATATATATATGTATATATATATATATATCTACATATAGACATTTGCATCTACCGAAAATTTTAACAATATGAAATAAAAAGGAACAAAAGACTAAGGAAGAGATAGCAGAGAGCTGACTTGCTGCTATAAAAGCATTCAGGGGAAAGATACCATCTATGAACCAGGAAGCCAATTCTCAAGGAAAGCCACTGGCCTTGATCTTAAACTTTCCAGCCTCCAGAAATGTGAGACGCAAATGTTTGTTGTTTAGGCTGACACAGTCTGTGATATATTTCTCATAGGAGCCAGGCAAGTAATAGTGAATGTGTAGGTTGTGCTAGACCTTGGTCTTAGTACATTACACTAACAAATAATACAATACAGGTATTGGTTCTGGAGTCACACTGCCAAGTTCATGGTTTGGCTGTGTCATTTCCAACCTGTTGATCTTGGACAAGTTGATCCAGTTCTCTGTGCCTCAAACTGTGCATTTGGAGATGGAGGATGATAATGACAGTTGTAGTAAATCCTACCTCCTAGGAATGTTTTAAGAGGATTAAAGTAATCTATGGATATTTAGAAGTTGCCTGTCCTACGGTAAATATATATATATATATATATATATATATATATATATCAGATAGAGATTTATAACATAAATATGTAGAATAAAACTGCATATGTGCTCAAATATGAAGATCAATATGCTGATAGCCTTATCAAGAAGATACTCATAGTGAATAAGATATTGATTATCTTTCATTTACAGATTGGAAAATAGAGGCTCACAAAAGACAAGTTGTTTCTTAAGATCACACAGCCTTCTCTCCTAGCCACTACGTAATATTACTTCTGTTTTGGATTGTTTTAGTTTTTATTTTATTTATTTATTTTTTGGTTGGCTGAGAAGGGCAAGTCTGAAGTGGCAGGTAGTGTTGGGTATACAACCATGGTCCCCTGAGTCTGACTGGGTTTGCCCAAGCAGGCTTCATTTATGTTTTATTTGTTTATTTTTTTTTGTGGAACCGGGGTTCAAACTCACAACCTTGCACTTGCCAGGCAGGCACTTGTGCCACAGAGCTATCTCCCCAGCCCCTCATTTATGTTTTAAATAAGTTTTTTTTTTTTAAAAAATAATGTTTATACTTGTGGAAAAGTGAGAAAAATATTTGAGACTTTTAATTTTTTTGTCTTTTTGAGACAGGGTCTCACTATACAGTTGAAGCTGGCCTTAAGTTCACTTTTGTATCCCAGGCTGGTCTTGAACTTGCACCAATCCTCCTGCCTCAGCGCTCCCCAGTGCTGGGATTACAGGAGTGCACCACCATCCCTGGATAATAGTTCAGACTTTTTGTATGCTTTATATTCATCTTCCCTTGATGCTAACAACTTACATAACCAATTACATTTGCTGAGAGCAAGAAAATCTTTTCTATATTTTTAGCTTTATAAGATATAGTTAACATACAAAAAGAGTACCCAGCGTGTTGGTGCATGCCTGTAATTCTGGCACTCAGGAGGCTGAGGCAGGAGGATCACTGCTAGTTCAAGGCTAGGCTAAACTACGTAAGGAGGCCCTGTCTCAAAAAAAAAGAGGAAAAAACAAGAAAAAAGTGTGCATCCAAAGTAGTGTATACAGGAGTCTGGACATATACATTCCTGATGCCATCACCACAGTCAAGTTAATAGGTACATCTATCACTTTTTCCCCTTGAAGTTATAAACATTAGATATGTACTTTTTTACTTGTGAATCATATATCAATAATGACATTTGAAGGACAAATGAGACGTCATCGGCACTATGTTACCATTAACTGTTATAGATTTAACTATTATTATATATTAACTAAACCATAGATTTCATTTGGATTTTTATCATTTTCTCTACTAACATCCTCTCTCTTTTTTTCCCCAGAACTTGACTGAAGATACTACATTGTTTATAGCCCTACTGCTTATACATTCTGAGCCTCTCCTCTATTTAGGCCGTATACTGTGCACTGGGGTTAGAGAGGTGAGAAAGAAGCTGGAGTGAGCTCACTGGTGTGACCTTGGGAACCATTTCCAGCACTGCAACAAATGAGAGATGAATGAGAAACTGTGCTACACTCTAGAAACTCACAGACTGTGTATAGATAGATAGATAGATAGAGAGAGAGAGAGAGAGACAGAGACACAGACAGAGACAGAGACAGAGACAGAATGAATCACTGTTTTAGTTTCAATACTAGTTAGTGCATTATAGTTAAGCACATGGCCCTATGTCATGCTACGGTTCGGGTATGGTTTGAACATCTCCCCAAAGGGTTCACATGTTGCGATCTTGGTCCACACTACAGTAATGTGAGAGCTCTAACCTATGAGGAGCTCACTGGAAATGCTTCCCTAAGAAGGGATTAAACCAGTCAGAAGGGCTTCCTGTCTTGCCATGTGATCTTTTCCTCTCATAACTCCCACCATGACTCCATCCACCATCTGATCATTAATGTATCCAAAGAACACCTCACCAGTGGCTGAACCACATGAAAATCCTGATTTTAGGGGTGG
>PVJA010053757.1:0-11846 GCA_004027025.1 Myocastor coypus
TTAAAAAAAAAAAAAAAAAAAAAAAAAAAAAACATCTGAGTCGAAAACAAGTTGATGATGGTGACAATGAGAACTTCTGCTCTGGGGCCTGGCAGGATGGCTCAGTGGTCTAAAGCGCCTGCTTGAGAAAGCTTAGGGGGCTGCAGGGACCGAGGTTCGATGCCCGGCACCACATGCTGTGCCACCAGCCCTGCCCTCAGGGCAGGCTGAGCTGGCCATAAAAATAAACAAAAAGTTCTGAAACAAGAAAAAAAAAATTTTTTAAAAAGAGAGAGAACTACTGCTCCAAGTAAACATAAAAACTCGATTTCTGTTTTAAGAGGTGGCACAAAAGTGTTCACAAAGCCTGGTAAAATAGCTTTGACCCCTCCTCCTCCTCGTCGCATAATTTCATTCCGTACTAAAAAGGTAGTTCCATAGCTTGGTTTCTTTCGTCAATCCCTTGGGAGATCTTTCAACATAAACTTCCTCGGAAATGCCAGTGACAGGGGACTCTCTGAGACATCAAAAAGCTCCCCGAGAAGATGCCTGCGGATGTCCAAGAACAGAGGACGTCCAGACAACAGCCCACCAGACGCTACCACCCTCAGGATAGGAAATCCATGAGGAACCTAGGGGAGAGCACCGAGTCCCTCCTCCAGATAGGAGATCGTACTGCCCTCTCCCCATCCCTAGGGAACCAAGACTCAGACTCAAGGCTTCTCTCTTCTAAAAATTTCCCTAAATCCTGCCCAAAGTTAAAGTCTCGATTTCTTTCTCTTCCCTAACGTTAGATGCTAACTGTGCCATTTCCCGAGACCCCCGAGAGAAGCCAGGCCCCGCTCCTCAGCGTCTCTGACGAGGGGAAACCTCGCGTTCCTCCAGATGGTGGGAAGCGGCTTGGAGCCTCGGAAAGCCACCAATCCCACCACGTCCGGCCAGGTGGGAAGGACAGGACCGGCTCCTGGCCCTGAGTCAACGCTCCCGCCCCGACTGCGCCGCGCTTGGCTTACGGCAGCACCGCCCGACCGGAGAGGGCGCTGTCTGCCATCGCCGCTACCGTACCTTTGCTCTCCGCGTCTGGCCTGACGACCGAGGTGCCTGCATGGAGGCCGGGACGTGCCACATTAACCGAGAAACACCTCCAGAGACAAGATTCCAACCCCTCCCCCGAGCCCTCCCGTCCCAAAGGGCCCCCGGGTTCCCTACTTTTCTTCGCCGTCTCGGGAGACTCCGCGACCGCCCGCCCCCTAGGCCGCGCTATGGAGAGCGCAGAGGGCCAATCTCCACACCACTAACCCTCCGCCTCCCGCCACCTGCGCCCGGATGGACCGGAAGCGATGGAGGCCTGAGAGTCGCCTGGAGCCCCGCCGCCTGGGGTGGGCTCCGGCAAAGGCCTGCAGGGCACCACCCCGCCTGGAGCCCCCGCCGCGTCGCAGGGGACTCTGCAGGCCGAAGCATCGCGCGTGCTTCCCGGGGCCGCACGTCCGCGCGTGCTTACCCAGCCTCTGCGGCCGGGCTCCCGCACTCCGGCCCGCGCCTCCCGCGGAGCCCACACCACCGCCGCCACCGCTCCGCAGCTTGCAGTCCCGCCTCCGCTTAAAGCGGCCGCGCCCGCCCACCGAGAGCTAGGCCCCCAGCGCACCGCCCCTAAGTGGGAGAGGCCTGGAGGATCTGTGAAGCTAGGCGGGGAAGGGGGAGGGGCATCTGAAGTTGGAAGGGGGCTGCTCTTTAAATGTCCGGCTGCAGGAAGTGCCCTCCCGGCCATCAAATAAGAGTTTTCCTGGGGAGTTTGGTCGCGCATGCCTGTAATCCCAGCCCTCAATTGGAAGGCTGAGGCTGGAGAACCGTTGCGAGTTTGAGGTCAGCCTTGGCTACAAAGTGAGCTGAAAACCAGCCTGAACTGCATAGTGAGACCCTGTCTTAGAAAAAGGACAGAAAAAAAAAAAAGTTTTCCTGAGTGTCTGGTATCCCTAAAGCTCCTTGCAGAGACCAGGCTGGGACGTGCACCAGGACTGCTCAAGTGGGCAAGGGTGGCTCGAGTGAAGATGGCTCCCTTACTGGGACCCTTAAGGAGACCAAGAAGGAGGTGCAAGGAAGGTATTTAGGAAAAAATAGACTGGGACTCTAGGGTTCAGTCTCCAGTACAAAAGAAAAGGCACACACATAGTCTCCTGCCCTGCTGGAGCCCATTTCCCTTGCATGCTAGATGTTATAGCTTGTGTCTAGATGTTCCTTCAAAACCGCATGCACCCATGGGCGGCTTCTCACCTGTGTCTAGAGTGCGTGATCTCACCTGAGATCGAGGGCGTGTACTTAGTAAATCAGCCAACTAATTGGTTTGGCATCATTCTGGCTAAGTTTAAGGGTGCAAGTACTCACCCAATCTAGGGCCCATACTCTGCAAAAGCATCTAAGAGGCCTGTTTCTGCCCATTTGCCCTGGACTATTTGTCCTCAGCGATGTCCCCTCTCGACCATAAAGCCAGTTGACTATGAATTAAAACTTCTACAGGGGCCAGTGAGATGGCTCAGCGATCTAAAGCGCCTGCTTTGGAAAGCTTAGGCAGCCACAGGGATCACGGTTCGATCCCTGGCACCACATACTGTGCCAGCCCCACCCCAGGGCAGGCTGAGCCGGCCATAATATAAATAAGTGAATGAATAAGTGAATGAATAAATAAATATTAAAACCTCTACAGGGGCCCAGCAGGATGGCTCAGTGGTTTAAAGCGCCTGCTTAGGAAAGCTTAGGCGGCTGCAGGGACCGTGGTCGATCCCTGGCACCACATGCTGCGCCAGCCCTGCCCTCAGGCCATAAAAATAAATAAACAAAAGTTCTGAAACAAGAAAAAAAATAAAATTCTTTTAAAGTTCTTTAATATAAATAAAATTCTTAAAAAAAAAAAAAAAAACTCTACAGATTGTGCACCAAATAAAACTTTCCTTCTTTAACTCTAGGTGTTCAGACTTTGAGGAAGCTGATCTTATGACTTCCACCCCTGCAAACAACTTTCCATTGTAATGGATCCTTCCAAGATCTCTTGTAGGTATCCACAAGGTGACTAGGTATCCTGAAGTCTGAGGAGTTCAGCTGCCCTGGCAGAGCTGAGGTCCAGGCCTGGAATCCTATAAATTCAGCAGGGGGCAGCTCCCCTGAATTCCATCTTGACTGCTGCAAGCTGCCATAGGATTTAGCCCCCAAAGCTAAATCCCAGGAGCTGATCTGGGATCACTACTACCTGATCAGCAGTCTGCAGTTCCATAGTTACACATTTCTGGTAGAGGATAATGAGGATTTGTGGTAGGAATATAATCCCTACGGTGGCTGCCCTTCTATCACAGAAGGTTAAGACTAAAACAGAGATCTCTGTATTGTTCCCCTCCTGGCTGGAGGGGCTTGTGTTTTAGCCAGCAGCTTCCTGCCCCCTTACTTCTCTTTGCTCCCCCTTGCACCTTTCTTCCCTTCCTCTTTCCCAACTCTCACCACTTGAGTAGATACTGTTGCATTTTGAGAACAGAGAGCTCCCAGGAGTAACTAAGAACAAAGGGGAAGGATCTGGGCCCCTTGTTTACATCAAACCTTCCAGAAGCCGGGCGTGGTGGCGCACGCCTGTAATCCCAGCACTCGGGAGGCTGAGCCAGGAGGATCGGTGCGAGTTCGAGACCAAGCCTGGGCTACAAAAGTGAGCTCAAGGCTAGCCTGAGCTGCATAGCGAGACCCTGTCTCAAAAAGACAAAAAAAAAAAAAAAACCTTCCAGCGGATTTCTTGGTTTCAGCCTTGGCCCTCCCTTGCTGAAACAAGTCTACAAACTGTTACATAAGGAACACTTCTAGGTTTTACTCCCCAACAGCTGCTTCCTGTGTACTGACCTCCTCTGTGCTGTAGCATAGGCATTACAACAAAGAATCACCTTTGTGTGCTTGTAAACCTGCTTGTGATTTTATTTATTTATTTACATGGTGAGAACTCCAAAAGTCAATGTACTTGAGATTTTTATTTTGAGTAATATAGACAGGATAGTCTTTTCTTTTTATTTTTTATTTTTATTTTATTTATTTTTTGTGTGTGTGGGACCAGGGTTCGAACTCACAACCTTGCACTTGCCCAGAAGGCACTTGTGCCTCGGAACTATCTCCCTAGCCCCCCTTCTTTTTATTTTTTTTTAAGAATTTTTTTTTTCTTGTTTCAGAACTTTTGTTTATTTTTATGGCCAGCTCAGTCTGTGGTGCCCGGGATCGAACTGCGGTCCCTGCAGCCACCTAAGCTTTCCTAAGCTGGAGCTTTAGAAGACTGAGCCATCCTGCCAGGCCCTTTATTTTAAAGAAAACGAGAAAAAAAAAAAAAAAAAAAAAACTGTTAATACCGGAGATTCAGAGGCGAGCAGCCAATGAAGACTGTATGTGGCAGAGTCCACCAACCTGTGGTGTTCAGCACAAACTGGTGTCAGACAATGACAGCCAGCAATGGCAGTAATCAGCAGCTGGCTGCGTCAGCTGTTGCTATCCAGTATTACCTGGTGTCATCCAGTGACTGCTAACAGAGATGCAGTTTGCCCATTCACAATTTCCATCTGCATTGACTAGGCTGATTGGTAACAGTGTAAGGTGTTTTTGAGAGTTTTTTTTTTAACTCAAGAATTGACATCAGAGCCAACCAAATAACTCAGCAGATTAAAGTGCCTGCAAGCAGATGCAGAGGCCAGGCATTTGATCCTGCCAGTCAGGCACCCTCCCCCCTAGGTCTCCCTGAGACAACTGAGATTGGGCATGGTGGCCGTGCCTGTAAACCAGCTCTTGGGAGGCTGTAAAACAGGAGAATCCCTGGGAGTCAGATCTAGTAGTGAGAACACACTGTAAACCCTTCCCTAAAATACAAAAAAAGAAAAAAAAAAAAAAAGAATTGACATCAAAGAGGCTTGAACTGTCCACCAAATTTTAATAAACCCATTAAGTAGCCAGAAGGATAAAGGTTATTGCCCACAGCCTATCCCCATGTCTCAGACCCTTTCCTCTGACTTGCTAGATGTTTGTATCCAGGTATCTTCCAGGAAGTGTCTTTTTTTGTTGTTTTAATTTCTTTAAATTATTTAGTATTTATTTATTTAGTACAGGGTCTTGCTAAGCAGCTCAGACTGATGGTGATCCCCTTATCTCAGCCTCCCCAGTGCTGAAATTATAGGTATGGGTCACCACACCCCCTTTCAGTGGCCCAGGGCCTGCACAGCATGTGGTACCCTGGATGGAACCCTGATCCTTGCACTTGCCAGATGATACTTAGAGGGCTGAGCTACCTCCTTAGCCCCCCAGCAAGTGTTTTTTTTTTTTTTTTTTGTTAAAGAATTTTTTATTTTATTTATTTTTTTCTTGTTTCAGAACATTTATTCACCAATTTTTATGGCTGGCTTAGCCCACCCCGAGGGCAGGGCTGGCGCAGCATGTGGTGCCAGGGATGGAACCGAGGTCCCTGAAACCGCCCAAATTTTCCCAGGCAGGGGCTTTAGACCACTGAGCCATCCCGCGGGGCCCCCCAGCAAGTGTTTTGACTGATGTTCATTTCAGGAAGGGACAGGATGTCTCCTTTGTGTGTTACCCTGGGGGGGGGTCACATAAGATAATGTCAACAAAAACAGGCAGAGGGACCAGGAGGTAACAGGTAGGAGGCATTTAGGAATGGTTCTCCAAATGAACTTTCTTTTCCTGGCTCTGGAGAGTTGAACTCTGAGCCGGAGCTATTTAACCAACCCTTATTTTGAATGTCTCACTAGGTAGCTAAACTGCCCAAACTGGGTTCAAACTCCTGATTGTCCTATCGTCCCTCTCAGGTTCTAGGATTACCATGCCCCACTGCACTTTCAACATTTTCCAACAGGATTTGTTCAAATCTGCACCCTACTACCATTCCCATGAGGCAGCAGGTATGGGGGAGCCCAACTTCAGGAAGCCCACAGCTGTCCCAGAGAAGGCTCTTGGGACTTTAATCTTGAGGCAATGGGTTATGTAATTATGAACCATTGTGCCTGCCAGGCACAGGTAAGACCTGTTCCCTGGCTACAACGGCTCAGCCTAGCATCTGGGAGAAACTTGTCTATGCTGTAGGGCAGCTGGAAGCATCTACTTTGGCCAAGGAGTGGCATTATTTGAGTCAGGAGAAAAGTGCCTGATCCTTCTTCTCCCAGCCCAGGTGGAGTAGTGTGACTCAGCCAGAGGGTGTCTGCTCCTTCTCATTACACCTCAAGAGACCAGAACAGTTCGTCCTTGACTATCAAACCACCATTCCCCGCTCCAATGTGAGCGCTGCCAGTCAGCATGGTGCCCCTCCCCCATTTCCACCACTCCAGAAGATACCGTTGCTTTTTTTTTTTTTTTTTTTTTTTTTTTTTTTTTTTTTTTTTTTTTTTTTTTGTCTTTTTGAGACAGGGTCTCGCTATGCAGTTCAGGCTGGCCTTGAGCTCACTTTTGTAGCCCAGGCTGGTCTCGAACTCACATTGATCCTCCAGCCTTAGCCTCCCGAGTGCTGGGATTACAGGCGTGCGCCACCACGCCCGGCTACCGTTGCATTTTTGAAGACTGGAGAGGAAATCCTGGGTGGCTAAATCAGAAAGGGAGATCTCTGGGCCCTTTATTTGTATACCCAACATTCATAGCAAGCCTTCAAGAAGATTCTTTGGTTTCTGTCCTCAGTGAAACAGCCCTATAAGTTGCTATATAAGTAGCACTTCCAGAAACCTGAGTCTAGGAGACTTCCTGCCTGTGTACTTAGGCCCCGTGCTACAGTACAGTCCGGGTAATCTCGTTGTTGTTCCTGTAGACTCGAACAGTGTGGATGGAACACACTGTACTATTGGGTTTAGTTTATTTTATTTATTCTTTTTTTTTTTCTTGTTTCAGAACTTTTTTTTGTTTATTTTATTTATTTTTATGGCCGGCTCAGCCTGCCCTGCAGGTGCTTTAGACCACTGAGCCATCCTGCCAGGCCCCTGGTTCTTTTTTAAAGAGTCATGAACAAGCAGACTAGAGAAGGGATTGGCATCAGATGATGACAGTTGTGATGAGCAGCTGACTGTCAGCTCCTAGCATCCAGCATTACCTGGTATCATCTGATGATATCAGGACTACTTGTAGCAAAAATTCACTTTGTCTATTTACTAAGCTGATTGACAACACCATCATTCCTTATCTTGGCCCTCTGCAGAAACATGGATGTTTATTGAATGAAAAGCTGCTGGCTTGAGTTCTGGACACACCTGGAAAGGCCCAAGCATTCTACACGCAGCTTTGCAGCCCTGCACGCGCCTCTGGGGACGCTGAGTCACAGCGCGCGGGCACGGACCAGAGGGGGCGTGGGTGGGGGAAGGGAGGGAGGCGGGGAGGCAACGCACACTGGAGAAAAGAGACGTGGGGAGGGGGCGCGGCACAGTGGACCGGCGTATCGGGCAGGGGTCGCGCTGCAGGCTGTGGGCGGCGGCGGCGCGCAGCGACACGGTGTCCCCTGGCGAGGACGAGCAGGCGCGGCGCCCGCACCTCTTCGCACAGCCCACGCGCACACCAGGGAGAGCAGCCGCGGAGCTCGAGCCCCGCGCCTTACGCTTCGCGCACCTTCCGCGATGGCCCTGGCCGTCTGCGCTCGCGTAGGCCGCATCCTCTGGCTTGCCTGCCTCCTGCCTTTAGCCCCGGCGAGGGTGGCTGCAGGTAAGGCGACCGGCTACCCCGAGCCTGGAGGCCGAGGTGGCATCTTGCTACCTGCGCACTTAGTCCTGCCCTTCACCCGCAGGCCCCTGCAGAGAATGGGAAGCCAGCGGGATGCAGCGATGCCTTCTTTCTCTTCTGTTCTCTCTCCCTTCTGTTTTTTTTTTTTTTTTTTTTTTTTTAATCCCTTTTCCCCAGAAGTTGCTCCGGTAGTTGAGGGGGCACCATATCCCCTGCAGGGCCTAATTCTTTCCACCTCTGGGGTCGCATGGGCTAGCGGCGGCATCCCGGCGGCATCCCTCCGGATGTCTGGGTGCCTGGCTGCCAGGACAACGGGGAGGAAAGGCCGGGATGGGGCACGGCAGAATTCGAGTTGCTTTGAGGCAGCTTCTCTGCCCTAAGCTGCCTCCATTCAACTAGTTCTGGCTTCGGGGAGGGGGCAGGGTGCGATTTGGAGCCTAAAAGGCCTGTCTGCCATTTCCTCTCTGCAAGTCATTTCCAAAATGGATTCAAACGGACAGGTTCACCTCCTGGGCCCACACCTACGCACTTCCCACCACTGGAAGACTGGCACCAACCTTTCTGACAGATTTTGGGAATAATGAAAACACGTAGATTAGAAGTTGTCAGTAACAGGTGAGACGGAGATAAACGGTATTCAACATTTTTCATTATTCACATATTCTTCTATATAAACGTAAGGAAAGGAAGAGCTCTGATGCGAACTTGTGAAAGGAAAGCCACAAGGTAAACTGAAACCCTGTATTTTAGGCATGAATTAGAATTTTGTGGGAAGTTTGATTGGGCAGATCCCCCTAGAAATTTCATATGTCCATGAGGGCTACATACATTAGAAATTAGCAATGTGTTCTAAATTGTAAGAAAAGAAAAGAAGATATCATGGGTTGTTACCAGCTTTTGCTCCTTTGATATTGTCAAAATTAAAGTAGGGGAGATTAGATTAGGGAGCATACTTTCCCCCACCCCATAGGAGGAAAAAGGACACTCAAAGCCTTTTCTGCTTGTTCTGGGGGCAAAGTCATTCTGCTTGAATTTGTCCTGCATCAGAGCTCTCTAGGTCAGAGAGCCAACCCCTGGGATGTTAATTCATTACCTACATGTCAGGAGTCTCTGGAAAGGTTTCGGGCTGTGTGTGCTGTGCAAAAGGGCAGATGTAGCCATTTTCTAGAATGTTCAGGACTCCCACAAGCTGTGTAGTGGGAAAGGGTGTTTGCTCTGCGTGGAAACCCTGGGGATCTGGTAGGTGTTTCTAAAAGGTCAGGCTTTGGGAACAGTTGTCCCTTCCCTTTTTGTTTTGGTCCTGTTAGCTCTGGATCCCTTCAGGGCACCTGTGGAGCCCCAAACTCATCCCTTGGTGGCTCTGTACTACTAGACAGATTTATTAGGGAAAGAAATTGAATGGGTTCAGCCCAGACTGGCTTGATTCTTTGACCCATTCTTGGCAAGACTTTTATCGGTCATTTCAGCCTTTGTGCCCTGGACAATTCCAGAAGCCCTGGGGGAAAAGAAGAGCAGTATTCCTTAGGGCAGTGGTGAGGAGCCTGGAACCTATGGCTGGCATGCTGCAGTGGGTTTTTCACATCACTGAAAGCTCTAAAAGCCTTGGGGCTCTGAGACACCTGTTTTTCCAGATCTAACCTAAGCAAAATGATCTTGCAGCCTCCTTACAGCAGAGCAGCTAGGAAGGCTCCCGTGAGCTGGGCCAGCAGTATGTATCTGCAGCAGCCATAGCCCCTCCCTGCCCCCATCGTTCTCTTCTCCCAGCCTGCTGCCCCCCTCATTCCATTCCCTTGGCAACGGATTGGTGTGGTGCTGACATGCGCCCATCTCATTGCAGATGCTGGATGGCCATTGGCATGCAGCCAAATGTGGCTGGCACTTGTCAGCCTCACTCTGGCTCACACTTCTTGACTGGGGGGAGGGGCAGAGGAAGAGGGAACAGAGTGGGGAGGGAGGAGGTACCTCTCATACAAGCACTGCTCTGCACAGCCCGGCTCAGCCAAAAGCAGGAATAATGGAGTTCAGTACCAGGGTACAGATTGTGGAGTAAATTTGCACGACAGCAGTGGCCCATGTGGACCGCAAGACCCCCACATAACGTACACACTATTGTATTAGCTTGGTGCGTTCCACTGCAGTATGTGGAATTTCTGTCTTTGTGGTTAATTGAAATTCCTTTTTCAGTACCAGCATTTCCTTGAAAATGACCAGTCTTTGGCATCTTGACTCAAACGGCTTTATAACTCAACAGCTGACCTGAAAGAAAGGGATTCAGAGCAGGAAAGGTAGGATATGGGCAAGAAGAAAAGCTGAAGCCGAAGTCCATAGTGGCAGCAGGCAATATTGCTGGATAGTATATGGGCCATATTTGAAGACAAATACACCTCCCAATTTTGCTGAGGCCACCATGTCCTACGTTTCCAGGTTTCCCCAGCTCCTATGGAACTGGGCACACAGAAGGGACTCAGTAGCACTTGGGTGAACAATCTTTAGTCAGCGCCATGTGAGCTGGTCCCTGCCACACACTGTTTTCCAGGTGTCCCTCAGAGGCAGTTGTGCCGAACACATACTGTGTGCCAGGTACTTTGCTATATATATATGGAGGAGCTGGAAATGACCCTTCTCCTCAGAGAGTCCAAAGAGCATCAGAAGAGAAGAAGCCTTCATTCAGTATGACATTGTGACAGCAATGTGTCCAGGCTGTCAGGAGAGCTCTGAGGGGACAAGGGCACAAGGAAGACTTCCTGGAAGATGTTACATCCATGGACAGATTGGCAGAGATGGTCATTCTAGCAGTGAGGCCAGAAAGGGCAGAGCATTGGGAGGGGGGGCATGAAAGGTAAGCAGCTGGCTACAGCTTGGATGTTCCAAGATGTGAACCTGGCCCCCCACGTCAAGGGTGGTCTATGAGCAGACTGTGTAGGAGCTCAGCGAGGTGGTGGCATTGGAGGTCAGGGGCTACATTGGAACAGTAATCCAGACAGCTGTGTGCTGGCCTTAAACAATGGCAGTAGAAAGGAAGGGAGCATGCCCAGATGGGGTTGCGCTCTCGCTCCATCCTGGGAATTGAACACAAGGCCTTACTACTGAGCTACACCCACCAGCCCTTACCTTTTTTATTTTTTGAAATAGGGTCTCACTAATGCTAATTATCCAGTCTGAGTTCAAACTCATAATCTTCCTGCCTCAGCCTTCCAGAGTTCTGGAGCCATACATGTCCTGCTGAGGATTGACTCTTGGGGCAGATGGACTACAACAGAGTATGAGAGGAAAGAAGAAATTCAGAGCATTAGGCTAGATCTGGCTAATAGTCTCAAGAATAGAAATACTTCAATTACAATGCATGGAACGCAGAGCTAGATTGGTGAGATGAGCTTTAGGAGGCTTAGATTCAATAGCCTCCAACATCACAAGCTTCACTGGTGGCACACTGCAATTGCAAAACCTTTGACTGTGTATGTATCTGCTTCCTCTTCGTCCAAAGAGAAGTATATTCTTTCCTTTTTTTTTCTTTTCTAAGCAACATCAATAGGGAGGTGGGTCATGCCCACACACTGTACTCTATAGAATGATTGTGAGGACAATATGCAATATGTCAACTTTCAAAGAAAAGAAGGGGGAAAAGAAAAGAAAAAGTAATGTGGATTTAGAAAGGTTAATGTTTAATTGTTTGATCAATCTTATATACCTGTATGTATTAATCTAAACTGATCTGATGATGAAAATATGTAATATAACCATTGTTAAATTTAAACAATAAAAAAATTGAAAAAAAAAAAGAATAGAAATACTAGCGGATGGGGAGATAGCTCTGTGGCACAAGTGCCTGCCTGGCAAGTGCTAGTTCATGAGTTTGAACCCCAGCCCCGCAAAAAAAAAAAAAAAAAAGGAATAGAAATACTGGGAGTGGCTTTTAACCACACGTGGCTGTAAAGCACTTGGAACATGGCCAGTGTGATCAAGTAACTGATCTTAGGTTTACTTAAATTTAAGCAATAAAAATCTGAGTAGTTTGAATTTATTTACATGTATTTAGTAACCATAGCGTTGCCCCGTGAAGGGCCTGGAGCCCAGGCAGTAGTACTGTCTCTGGCTCTGCCAACATGAGTTTGGTGGGAAGGTAAGTTTCTGTGAAGTGGGCAGGGTAGGGTTCAAAG
>PVJA010053758.1:0-11856 GCA_004027025.1 Myocastor coypus
AAAAAAAAAAAAAAAAAAAAAAAAAAAGCACTGTTGGGATCTTGTAAAAAAAAAATCGGAACAATGGGCTGGGGAGATAGCTTAGTGGCATAAGCACCTGGCTGGCAAGTACAAGGTCCTGAGTTCAATTCCTGATACCAAAAAGAAAGACACGAAATCAGAACAGATTATAAGTGAAATCCATAGAATATTGAGTTCATTTTCAAAAAAAAAAAAAAAATGGTAGCATAAGAATGGAGATTTGAGAATATTCATTTTTATTTATATATATATCAAGCCATAAGAAACAAAAACAGAAAAGAATTCTCTAATAAAAGTTACTGGAAGCCGGGCGTGGTGGCGCACGCCTGTAATCCCAGCGCTCGGGAGGCTGAGGCAGGAGGATTGGTGTGAGTTCGAGACCAGCCTGGGCTACAAAAGTGAGCTCAACGCCAGCCTCAACTGCATAGCGAGACCCTGTCTCAAAAAGACAAAAAAAAAAAAAAAAAGTTACTGAAGTGCTCTGAACAACCATAATGAAGGCAACATTATGCTATGTATTAACTATTACAAAAAATAATAAAAATAATTTTTTTTTTAAAAGTTACTGAAGGGGATTACGGATGTAATTCATGACAGAGCATTTGTCTGGCAGGCGTGAGGCAGAGCGCGGCAGCTGAGGCTCAATCCTGGAGCTCTGTACTGGCCCCGCCCCTGGGTGGCGCTGAGAGGAAGATTGAGACTGGGCGTGGTGGCGCATGCCTGTAATCCCAGCACTTGGGAGGCTGCAAAAAGGAGGATCTCTGCAAATCCAGTCTGTGCAGTGAGACCCTACAGACCCTGTACCAAATACATTTAAAAACAAATAAAGAGAAAGAAAGTAAAATGATCAAAAATTATATCTAAACTATGTAAGAAACTTATAAAATTATACAGTGTCAATATTTCAACTTGGTAAAGAGGTTTTCTTTTAAGACCATTTGATTTTAAATTTGGAAAGCCATTAAAATCAAATCATCCCATCTTTACAACCCCCTAAACCTATCCCCACAATACAAATTAGTTCAGACTTTCCAGAGGACCATAAAACTGACCCTTTGAAACAGGATTTCCCCTTTGGGCATAGACCTCAAGAAAACAAAAGAAAGAGAAAATAAATCCTAACTTATAAAGAAATATTCACAAATGCACTATTTATAACTTTTACAACAGTTATAAATACAATAGTCCGGAATGGAGAACCATATAAATACAACAAAACATTACTTAAAATGACAAGTTTATGAAGTATATCTAATATGTATAGATAACATGTACAGAATTCTGTATAAAATGCATAGAAAATAATTTTTTATGTATTTACTACAGGGTCTTACTACACAGATCAGACTTGTACTGATCCTTCATGTCAGCCTCCCAAGCCCTGGGATTAAGGCAGGTGCTACCATGCCCAGTCTTGGAAAATAATTTTCATGAATAAAGAACATATCATGCTGGTGCCAGGCAGCAGAAGCTAAGGCAGGGAAGGCCACATAAGGGAATGTACAATGCAGTGACCAGCTTTACACTTACTGAAGTTCCTGACTTCTGGGAAGAGAGCCTCCAGTCCACATGTTCTTGCTGGTCTACAGTGGTTCCTCTCTAACTGCTGACATGAACGATAAGGCTGTTTTTTCATTTCTTTTGTCTCACTTCTATTCTTCAAGAAAAGCTGCCTGACCAGTCCAGTCACAGCTCATGCCACATACGCACATTTTGCACACGTGGGTTTCACAAAACCCAAGCATGGCTCACTCTTCCTCAAACAAATCTATGCAGCTGGCAGTGGCTGCAATAGCAAGGTGCTGTAGAAGTCTCCAGTATCCTCGATCCGTGTTGCCACCCACCTCTTGGCAGGAGTGAGCCCACATGCTTTGCATGGCACTGGTCTAGAGTTAGGTGAACCCTGCCCTGCTCTAAGACCATCTCGCTATCAGTGAAGCCTCACCAGGGTCCTCTTAGCATGAGGTCAGATCTGCTGGGTTGTCCGTGCTCTGCAGATGCCACACACTGCCTGTCTCTGCCTGAGCCCCAGGTGGACTCCAGGTGGAATGTCTTAACCTCACATCCACCTTCACTTCCCCACTGCTGGCACCTTGCCCACTGAACTCTATGGCTTCGAGAACTTTCTCTCGTATGGAGCCACCACCTGCAGAAGCTGAACCACACATTTGCTCCTTTGATGCTGGAAAATCATGTCATATTCATAGCTGAATTCCCCAAAGCAGTATCTTTTGCAAGCATGGTCAAACAAGCGTTCACGCATGACAACTTTTGCGTCATTATCCAGCACTCAGTTACATGGTTTAGTCTCTCCCAAACTGTTCCCCAGTACCCTTCTGATTTGAACTTTAAATGCTTCACAGCATAGGTCTGAATTCTGGTGCACTAAGCACTGGGGATCACCATAATGAAACAAACAGCCCTGTGGTAGAAAAGCAACCTGAGACACCAGCGGGAATGCCAGCTTTCCAGGTGGCCTGGCTAATGTCATTCTTAGCAGCTTAGACACTTGACCCCAGCTCTTATAGCCCTCCTATCTGCTGTGACCCAGGCAATCTTGAGCAGCTCAAGACAGTGGCTGAAGGGTCAGTGAGATAGCTCCAAGGACTAAGCATCCACTTTGGCAAGCGCAGGGACCAGGGTTCGATCCCTGGTCCTGTGTGTGGCACTAGTCCCATTCCCCCAGAGCACATTGAGCCAATGACTAAATCCAGACATGGTGGCACATGTCTGTAATCCCAGCTCTGGTGCGGCTGAATAAAGGGTAATAACTATGAGTCTGCACTGCATAGTGAGACCCTGTACCCAATACATAAATGAAAAAAGAAAAAAAAAAAGCTGGGCGTGGTGGCGCATGCCTGTAATCCCAGCACTCAGGAGGCTGAGGTAGGAGGATCGGTGAGAATTCAAGACCAGCCTGGGCTACAAAACTGAGCTCAAGGCCAGCATGAACTGTACAGCGAGACCCTGTCTCAAAAAGACAAAAAAAAAAAGAAAAGAAAAAGACAGTAGCCGACATCTCCACACCTGCTTTCCTGCACTAAGCTAAACAGGACTCTAATGATCACTGTCATTAACACACTAACCAGAAACTTAACAAAGATCGAAAACTTTACTTTGGCATCTAAAAGCAAAAGGAAATCACAAAATACTGGTACAGGCTTTATGATTCCCTTTGATAATTTCTCCAACCTCGTGATCAGATCATAAGGGACAGGAGCAACAACAGAAGCCCAAGTGTTGTTAAGACCTATATATATATATATATATATATATTATACACATATACATATATGGCATATATACACATACACATACATAGATAGGGTATGTGTACGGCTATTTATGATTCACCTTGTATTACCTACAAACTACTTAGGGTAACACCAAGCCCGAGGTCACTTTTTTGTATTGCCTGTCACTGAAGAATGTTGAAATATTCCCAAACATAAAGGTCAAGGTTACACATTTCAAAGCAGCAAGGGAGCCGTCATTACAAATAAAAATATACCACATTGTCAATGAGTAGGTGTTCAGAGAACTCTGTTTACCGTGGTGTTTTCTTGGAAACCAGCCTGCTGGAAGGCAGGAAGGGAAGCCAGCGAGGGTGAGGGACACACTCAGGAAACAGTGCTGCCGCGGAACACTTGTTTTCCTAACTACAGAACAGAGGCTCCCAGGGAAAACAAGCCGTCACTGCCACAGAGAGAAACATGAGGTGGGAGGGAGATGGGGTCACAAATAATCCACCTCCAGCACAGACGGCACACAAACAGCGCAGGGAGAATTTGACACACATATCCTTGCAATAGGGACTAAGGTGCGGTATTTTCTAGAACATCAACAGTAAAAGAAAGAAAGTCAAGTAAATGATCAGCTTGAAATCAGGGAAGTAGCCTGAATGGCTAGTAATTTATGGTTCTTCCACAAGATGTAGCGCTCACTGGACACATAATTGACTTGTAGATGAGCTCAGAACAAAACAGAATTGTAATTTTACAACATACTCCGTTGTCCACTCTGCCCGCTCTACATCATCCTCCTAGGGTGAGGAGATAATGTGACAGTCTTTGACTTCACATTCTCTTCTGGTATTTTGTAACTGTTCTTCCAGAACCTGCATTAGTCTTTTATTTCAGAACCCAAGCTTCTGTACACAGACCACAACAGTCTTTCAGGGTTCCCTTTTCTTGAATCTGGTTTCCCTGGCATTAGCAACCCAACTGTACGGTTTTATGGCTCTGTGTGTTCTCCTTATGCAAAATAAAGTATGGTTGAAAAGCTAAGATTATCTTGTTGTTGAAGGTACTTGGGAACAGAGTAAGAGAGGCAACAAGGACAGTAATCTCAGGGAGGCAGAAGAAAACAATCAGCATGACTGAGAAAAATGCAGCTACTCAAGGACATGTTCCCCAGTGGAATGCCATTCTTATCTGCAGAAGGGGGAGGACAATCTGGAGTCTAGAAAAGAGGCTGCAAAAGAAGTGGAGGCTGCGATATCTCCTCCAGGGGCCAAGAGAAGCCCTGGGAGATACAGGTGGGAGACAACAGGAGAGGATTCAGGGCCTCCGTGCTCCACAGAGACCAAGCAAGGGTGGAGACACTGATATCCTAGTAAGGAGAGACAGAGCATAAGCAAGAAAGATGTAGAAGGTAATTTCTAGTGACAACAGGAATAGTAAGGGCACCTGATGGCAGAGGTCTTTTTATACATGGCAGTCTGGAGCTGGGAGGACTTCAGGAAGCCAAGAAGATAAAGGAGGAGTAACCCCAGGCGGCTGAGAAAGCAGAAGCAAAGGCCGTAGCTCCAGACAAGCTCTGCTTTCTTCATGGGACAGAGAGGCAATCTGGGTGCTGCAGGAGAGGTGACAGCCAAAAACAGAGTCAGAAGCCTGGAGCAAGGGAAGAGCTGGGTCTCTTCTTGGGTTTGGTCTGGTTTGTTTCTGTTGCTGCTTTTGATGCTGGAGATTGAACCCAAGGCCACACACATGCGAGGCAAGCACTCCAGCACTGAGCTACAGCCCCTGCCCTTTTTAAGACAGTGTCTCCTTAAACTGCTCAGGAAGCTTTGAACTTCCAATTCTCCTGCCTGACTTCACATTAGCAAGGATAACAGGTGTGTGCCACTATGCCCAGCCAGATAAGACTTTAATTGCAAAAGTCAGACTCTGGTCATAAGAAGCAAATGTGCAATAACAAAGTAAAATATTCTTCCACACCAAACATACAATGCACATGGGTCGCGAAGATAGCTCAGCAGACTAAGCACCTGCCTGGCAAGCATAAGGACCTGGGTTCAATCCCCAGTACCACATGCAGTGCCAGCCTCACCCTGGGCATACTGTGCTAGCCACCAAAAACCAGGCGTGGTAGTACACACCTATAATCCTAGCACTGGGGAGGCTGAGACAGGAGATCACTAGGAGTTCAAGCTGCATAGTGAGACCTTGTACCAAATAAATAAACAAATAAATAAATAATTTTTTAAAAGTTTAAAAGTATGCAATACACAAAAAGGGAAACTAGAGTGGAGAAAAAGCACTATAAGATAAAAAAAAAAAACTGGAGTACTGGGGTGGTGGCACACACCTATTATTCTAACACTCAGGAGGCTGAGGCAGGAAGATCACTACGAGTTCAAGGCCAGCTTGGACTACACAGTGAAACTGCATCTCACACAAAAAAATCTGCACAGCAGGAAATGACCCAAATGGGTCACCAATAAAACCGAACTGGTACCGAACAGTAATTACAAAATCTAAAACCTGGGTTTCAACAGTAAATCCACAGAAATAAATTTATCTGCATAGAGCTAGGAAAAAAAAATGCATATAAACCCAAGCAAGACAGTGTAGGCTTCTTCAGTAAAAGCAATGATAAGTCATGCTTGTAAGCATAAAATGTCAAGAAATACAAGTATTAATGCAATAACGTTTTTTGCACGATGCGCTGACTTGGAAAATCTTCCTCCCCACAGAAGACTCCGGTAGCTTGGAGCTCTGCAGCATGGTCCCACTAAATAAAGGCAGAGTTCAAACAAACAAGGTTTTGGTGCCCCTATCAATGTACTGCTCTGCTGGAGTGTGATTTACTAACATTTTCCCCTGGTATAAAACCCAACCCTTGCCCTGCATACTGCTATTTTGGGTAGCGCGGATGCTGTCATCGGCAATATCTGGGGAAGGGACGGGACAGGACATGAGGACAGCTACTGTGATGCTCACAGCACAGGCAAGCGTTAGGAAAGCCCTGGCTGGGTGAAGACACTTAGCTGAGCACCTTGGCGAGTGCTAAAGCAAAGCTGTGATCCACACAAGCAGCTCTCAGTTTGGGGGGGCCAGGGAAGGTGGGGGACAATGGAAACACCTTGTCAACAGGAAGCTCTTTTTCTAGTCATTATATCTTTATTTACATTTTAAGAGACGGTTTTCGGCAGGCTGCTTCTCCCCTGACAAACCACATGAAGACTGGGTTTGTAAGTGAAGCCATAAAGCAGATGTGAGTATAAATAAAAGTTCGCCGCAACAGAGGGCTCCTCAGAGACGCTGGTGCTACTCATCCCGTGCGCTGTAGGCAGACCACCATGAAGGACTACCAGGTATCCAACGTCTGTTTGGCACCTTAAGAGTTGATGCATGCCGCCCCCCACCCCCAGAGGGTTTAGGGCCAGCCCTTTCACCACGGCCGCTCCCATTTCATGGGGGACAGTAATAAGCAGCCTTTCACAGGCTGGTGGGCAGCCGTATGGACACCAGCCCTGAGGCAGGTACCAGCAGGAGGGAAACCCAGGCCAGGGAAAATTAAAGCACTGGCTGAAGTCACATGGCTTCTAAGTAGTAAAGGGGGTGGATTTGAATTCAGGCCCACTTCGCCACCACCCACTGGCTGGCTCGTCATCTGGGAAACAGATGTCAGTTTGGTGGCAGCAGCCAGGTGGGTGGCTGTGGGCAAGCACAGCTGTCGATGCAAAGGCTTAAAGAAAAGAGCAGTTTGTCTTTTTCTCCAGATCTTTTCATTCATCGAAAGCAGGAGGAGCAGGCAAAGAGAGCAGCCCTCTCAGCAGCCCATGCCGGGTGCTGTGCTAGGCTTTCTGCAGGGAAGAAAAGGGCAGCCAGTCCTCGACCTCAAAGGACAGCTGGAAAGTCCATGGGAGGTGACCGCTCAGGGTTGACAGCACCCTGACGAAAAAAAAGTCTCAAGACTAAAGGGCTGCTGGATGTGAGGGTGCCTGCCCATAATCCTAGCACTCAGGGAGGCTGAGGCAGGAGGACCACTTTGAATTCAAGGTCTGCCTGGGCTACAAAGTAAGTTCAAGACCAGCCTAAACAGCCCAGCAAAACCCTGTTAGTGTAAATTACATTAAACAAATATATATATAGATAGAGTCTGTTTCATAAAAAATACATGAAAGTAGTGCACAAATGCCATTATGACAAAGATGCAAGTCATACCTGCCTTCCCCTGAAGCCCCGTTTCTTCCATTTATTCACATTCTCTCTGCTTGCTACAGCACCTACCCCAGTGCTGGGCACGTGGTAGGCTCTAATTAGAGTAGTAATACTTGCTCATTAGCACAAATTAAAGTGATGTTTCACTTTAATCCTACCACGAGAAGCACGTGTCACATGAGCTCGCCTGGGCAGCACACATGCGAGAGGCACACGCTGTCCTGAACCTCAGGAGCCATCTCCTGTCTCGAGGAACATACAGATCCTTGTCACTGTTGCACTGTCCTGATGTTCCAATAACTTAATTGTTAGGTATTGTTTACCTAGCAATAGGTGCTCTTGTTCACATCTTCCCTGAGTCTGGGACGAGTGTCCTGGACCGATCACTGCAGTACTCACTCCATGTATGAACCAAGTCCTGGCTATACCCACAGGGACCAGGCTTGCCTCACCCTTCCGAGGCACACAGCACAGGATCCCTTTTACTAAGCTTTCGGGGCATCAAAACTTACAATGCTGAGCCGGACATGGTGGCTCACACCTGTAATCCCAGCACTCGGGAGGCTGAGGCAGGAGGATTGGTGCAAGTTCAAGACCAGCCTGGGCTACAAAAGTGAGCTCAAAGTCAGCCTCAACTGCACGGCGAGATCCTGTCTCAAAAAGACCAAAAAAAAAAAAGAAAACTTAACAATGCTGCCGGGTGTGGTGGCACACACCTGTAATCCCAGCACTTGGGAGGCTGAGGCAGGAAGATCAGTGTGAGTTCCAGACCAGCCTGGGCTACCAAAGTGAGCTCAAGGCTGGTCTGAACGGCATAGCAAGACCCTGTCTCAAAAAGACCAAAAAAAAAAAAAAAACTTACAATGCAAAAAATACCCAGCAAATACCTGAGACACTTTCCCTGGCTCATCAAGGGTCCAACTTATGACTTTATAGATAAGACAAAATAAAAACACCATATTGTTTTTTTTAACTTTATTTGTTTGTTTGTTTATTTACTTATGTTACGGCCAGCTCAGCCTGCCTGGGGGTGGGGCTGGCACAGCATGTGGTGCTAAGGATTGAACCATGGTCCCTGCATTTGCCTAAGCTTGCCTAAGCAGGCACTTTAGACCACTGAGCTACCTCATCAGCCCCACCATAATGGTTCTTTTAAAAACCATTTTTATAGCCGGGCGTGGTGGCGCACACCTGTAATCCCAGCACTTGGGAGGCTGAGGCAGGAGGATCAGTGTGAGTTCCAGACCAGCCTGGGCTACCAAAGTGAGCTCAAGGCCAGCCTGAACTGCATAGCAAGACCCTGTCTCAAAAAGACAAACATTTTTATCACAAGCATACACTTGTGATATTACAATAAAAAACAGAAAATCACTGAGAGGATTTGATTGACCTTAGGAGATACAAAAACTACATGTTTTGTTATATAGCTCTTGCTTTAACTTGCCATTAATCACCCAGCAGAAAAGTTTAAACATGACACATAATACATAAAGGTAGTTGAGTACACCGAGTTATGAAAGGCTTTAATCAACAGCTTCCAACATTTCTAGTTTCACCAGTAACCCACTGCAATTATGAAACATTTGACTATGTATACAACTACCTTCTCTTAGATCAAAGAAATCCATTGTACTAATAACCATTAGAAAATGTATCATGTCTACACTGTGTCCTCTGTATAACTACAATGAGGACAACATGCATTGTGTCAACTATTGGGAATGTATTACTAACGCGCTTTGAAACTGTCACATTGTAATTTCTTATTAAATGTAATAAAAAAACTAAAAATTAAAAAAGAAAATGTAAGGTGGTGAAAGAAAGAAAGAGAAAAGAAAAGAGAAAAGAAAAGAAAATCAGAGAAGAGGTGGGCTTAGGGGCACAAGCTCACAAACAGTGCTACTTCTGGGATTCTGCCCTTGCTCTTTTAACTCTCTTCAGGCCTAAACTCTTCCACAACTTCAGCCATCCTTACTACAACTGTGACAAAGAAACACAAAGCGCATCTCGAGGGCCAGCAGGAGAGCTCAGCCTGGCAAGTGGGAAGTCCTGAGTTCAATTCCCAGTCCCAGAAAAAAGGATCTCAAGAGCTTTCCCAGCAGGCTGAGGGGCAGAGAGAAGGTATCGTTGCCAGGGGAAGAGCGCAGGCAAACACGTGCAGGGCGTAGGACACTTACAAGTGAACTAGAATCACTGTAAATTTACATCTCTACTCTTCACGGGGATGAATGGCAATGTATCCTTTCCTGTACTAGTTTCTTTTTTTTCATTTAAAAAGTAAATTCCATTTGATCCCTGTGCCAGCCCTGTCCCCGGGGCACACTGGGAGTGGGGGCGCAAGCCTGTAATCCCAACACTTGGGAGGCTGAAAACAGGAGAATCACTATGAGTTTAGTCTACATAGTGAGACCCTGTAGACCCTGTCCTAAATACAGAAGATAAGGGGGCCGGGGAGATAGCTCATGGCACAAGTGCCTGCCTGGCAAGTGCAAGGTTGTGAGTTTGAACCCTGGTCCTGCCAAAAAAACAAAACAAACAGAAAATAAATAAAATAAAATAAAAGGCAAATTCTGGGCTGGGGAGATAGCTCAGCAGTCTAAGAGCCTACCTGGCAAGGGCAAGGACCTGGATTCGCTCCCCAGTATCACATGCCATGCCTGCCTCATGCCATGTGACCATGGTGGCACACAGTTCTAATCCCAACACTGCAGAGGCTGAGACAGGAGGATTACCATGAGTCTGAGCTGCAGAGCGAGCCCTATACCAAATAAAATAAATAAATATTTTTAAATGTTTAAATAAATTCATCTCCAAAAGAAGACACGAAGCCTGTAAGCTCCCGCATTTTGCTTTGCCATCACCTATCAGCTTATTTGTTGATTAGAAACATTTTTCCCCCACAAGTAAGCACCATCTGGGAAAAGTCTCAGTACCTCTAGGGCAATGTGCCCTGCACAATGGTAAAGAGTGCAGAACCCTCGAGGAGCCAGACCTTGCACACCAACGATCAAAGTCGCATTACTCCCAACAGCCAAGAGGCAGAAACAACCCAAACCCACCAGCAGACAAACAGATAAACAAGATGCGGTGTTCAGCCACATGGCAGAACGTGATTCAGCCTGACAAAGGACGGCAATCCTGATAAGTGCCATGACGCGGATGAGCCTGAAAAACATGGTGAGTAAAATAAACCAGATACCAAAGGAAAAATGCTGTGATTCCACTTGATCCTAACCCACAGAAATAGAAATCAGAACTGTGGTTAGAAGAGGCCAAGAGGAGGGGAAAGGGTAAGTGTAATTCAACAGGGTTTCAATGGGGGTAATTAAAAAAAAAATTCCCTAGGGGGATAGTAGAGATCGCTATGCCACAATCTGAGTGCATTTAATGTCCCTAAACCACAGTGAAAAATTGTTACAGTGTCCTAAAAATAGGATAGAGACTGATGATCCCGATTCAAATTCCGACCCTACCACCTCCGTGTGAGCCTTGCGCTTCAGTCTCCTCATCTGCAAGATGCTAATAACAGCATATGACATAGGGCTGCTGTGAAGAGTACACGGGGTCACACCTGTAGAAAAGCGTACGCCAAGAGCAACACTCAGCAGCATCTAGTAAATGATCCATCACTGGCTCTACACTATGGCACACCTGGCAGGGTCACCTGGAGAGCTGATTCAAACATATACTGCAAGATTAAAGCAACACCGAAAGGACCAGGGAGATAGCTCAGTGGCATAAGCACCTGCCTGACAAAGCTTAGGCAAGTGCAGGAACTGTGGTTCAATCTCCCGCAACACATGTGGCGCCAGCCCTGCCCCCAGGACAGGCTGAGCAGGCAAAAAAAAACACTGAGATTCCATATCACCCCAGAAAGAAAGGCTATCATCAAGATAGCAACTGAAAAAAAAAAAAAAGATAGCAACTGATAACAAATTCTAGAAGGGCTCTGGGGAAAAAGGAACCCATCTCCACTGTTTATGCAAATGCAGACTGGGGTAACTACTGGGGAAATCAGCAGTGTGGAGATTCCTCAAAAAAACTAAGACTAGAAGCCCCACTCAATTCAGCATTCCCCTTCTTGGTATCCTCCTGAAAGAATTAAAGGCATCAGACCACAGTGATATATGCACATCCATGTTTACAGTGGCATGATATGTAATAGCTGCACTTTAGATAGAGACCAAATGCCCATCAACTGATAACGGATAGAGAAGATGTGGGCCTTTTATACAATGGGGTATTACTTTGCTGGAGACATTTCTAGCTGAATGGATGGATCCTGAGACCTTTTTTTTTTTTTTTTTTTTTTTTTTTTTTTTTTTTTTTTTTTTTTTTTTTTTTTTTTTTATTTTTTTTTTTTTTTTTTTTTTTTTTTTTTTTGTTT
>PVJA010053759.1:0-11849 GCA_004027025.1 Myocastor coypus
GTTTTTTTTTTATTTTTTTTTTTTTTTTTTTTTTTTTTTTTTTTGTCTTTTTGAGACAGGGTCTCACTATGCAGTTCAGGCTGGCCTTGAGCTCACTTTTGTAGCCCAGGCTGGTATCGAACTCATAGCGATCCTCCTGCCCCAGCCTCCCGAGTGCTGGGATTACAGGCGTGCGCCACCACGCCCGGCTAAGTATCATAATTTCTTACATTTCAAAGGAATGACACTTAAGTCAGAATGCAGAGTAAACTTTGTGTTTTGTCTTGTTTGTCACAAGTACTTTTCTTTTTTTTTTTTAGAATCTTTTTTTTTTTTTAAAGAATTTTTTAAAAATTTTATTTATTTATTTTTTTCTTGTTTCAGAACCTTTGTTTGTTTATTCACTCATTTTTATGGCCGGCTCAGCCCGCCCCAAGGGCAGGGCTGGCACGGGGCAGGGCTGGCACAGCATGTGGTGCCGGGGATCGAACCACGGTCCCTGAAGCCGCCCAAGCTTTCCCAAGCAGGCGCTTTAGAACACTGAGCCATCCCGCCGGGCCCCTTTAGAATCTTTTAATTTAATTTAATTTTATTCTTTTTTTGTTTTGTTTTGTTTTTTGTCTTTTTGAGACAGGGTCTCGCTATGCAGTTGAGGCTGTTCTTGAGCTCACTTTTGTAGCCCAGGCTGGTCTTGAACTCGCACCAATCCTTCCGCAGCCTCCCAAGTGCTGGGATTACAGGCGTGAGCCACCACGCCCGGCTTTATTTTGTTTATTTATTTTTTTATGGCCGGCTCAGCCTGCCCTAAGGGCAGGGCTGGCGCAGCATGTGGTGCCGAGGATCGAATCGTGGTTCCTGTAGCCGCCCCAGCTTTCCTAAGCAGGCGCTTTAGACCACTGAGCCATCCTGCCGGGCCCCTGTCACAAGTACTTTTCTTCATTAAGTGGTGTTTTGTTGAGACAGTGCTCATAGTCCAGGCTGCCTTTGAATTTGTGATTCTTCTGCCCTAGACCCCTCAGTCTAGGGCAGGGGATTAAGGTGTGCCCCACCACTCCTGGTCAACCCCTGTCTTCTGCAGTCAGACTCTATTTTCTGTCACAGCCATTGTGGGGGCAGCTCGCCATCCCTCCCCCTCCTTCATCTGTGTCTGTCTCAAACCGAGCACATTTTTTTTACTTTTTTTTTTTTTTTTTTTGGGGGGGTATTTTTTAGGGAAGGGTTTACAGGGTATTCAGGGTCTCACTACTAGATCCGATCCACCTGTTTACAGCCTCCCAAGAGCTGGGATTACAGGCCGCCTTCTCGGTGGGGCGGGGCCGGCACTGCAGGCCCAGGGATTGGACCCTGGTCCCTGAGCCTGCTTACAGGCGCTTTAATCCCCTGAGCTATTTGGCGGGCGCTAACCTGAACGCTCTTCAGTGGAGGAGATACTAGTTCATATTTGGCCAATTTTCTCAGCTTTAATGTTAGATGCAAGCAGCGTGAGAATATTTTATTACAAAGTAAGACACGAGAGGGCAGCAGCGACCCAGGAATTGCGAGTGAGGCTGCTCCCTTGGGGTCTTGGAAAGGGAGGGGCCGGGACGGAGAGCCGCGCGCGGGGCCTGCGGGAACAGATGGCCCGCTCTTCTTCGCTCTTCGCTCTTCTTCGGAAGGACACTTCCGGGAGCGGGGCGGGGCGGGGCAGGGAGCGGGGCAGGCAGCGGGGCAGGCAGAACCCCAAGTCAACGCAGCTCCTGGATTCTCTGAGACAAATAAGAACTCAGGGGCTGGGGAGATAGCTCCGTGGCACAGGTGAAAGGTTGTGAGTCTGAACCTTGGCCTGCCAAAACAAACAAACAAACAAAACCCAAAAACCTTAAGTCAAGGAAATATCTTTGGGGCCCGGCAGGATGGCTCAGTGGTCTAAAGCGCCTGCTTAGGAAAGCTTAGGCGGCTTCAGGGACTGCAGTTCGATCCCCGGCACCACATGCTGCGCCAGCCCTGCCCTCAGGGCAGGCTGAGCCGGCCATAAAAATAAATAAATAAACAAAAGTTCTGAAACAAGGAAAAAAAAAAAAAAACTCAGTTGTTTGAAATTGTTTTACTTTTTTTAAAAATTTTATTTATTTACTTATTTCTTGTTTCAGAACCTTTGTTTATTCACTCATTTTTTTATGGCTGGCTCAGCCCGCCCTGAGGGCAGGGCTGGCACAGCATGTGGTGCCAGGGATCAAACCGTGGTCCCTGCAGCCGCCTAAGCTTTTCTAAGCAGGCACTTTAGACCACTGAGCCATACTGCCAGGCCCCTTGAAGTTGTTTTAAACCTTAGCTAACAATATACAATGTAATAAAGTTTTCTATTTCTTTAAAAGGTCAGTCCAGCCGGGCGTGGTGGCTCACGCCTGTAATCCCAGCACTCGGGAGGCTGAGGCAGGAGGATCCGTGCGAGTTCGAGACCAGCCTGGGCTACAAAACAGCTCAAGGCCAGCCTGAACTGCATAGTGAAACCCTGTCTCAAAAAGGCAAAAAAAAAAAAAATAAAAAAAAAAAATAAAAGGTCAGTCCAGAGCCGGGTGTGGTGGCGCACACCTGTAATCCCAGCACTCGGGAGGCTGAGGCAGGAGGATCGGTGTGAGTTTGAGACCAGCCTCAGCTACAAAAGTGAGCTCAAGGCCAGCCTGAACTGCATACTGAGACCCTGTCTCAAAAAGACAAAAAAAAAAAGGTCAGTCCAGGTTTTAAAAAACGAGACAATTGTTTTTTTTAATATCGGATTTTTTAATATTGCAAATCTACTTTTGGGATATTTTAATAATTCCTCCCACTCCCTGAAGTAGGACAAACTGCTTGCTAACCCCACATTAAACCTCCCGACTCCTTGTTACTTAAAATTATTTAGGTAAGATAGGTAGCAAGAGGGGGAGGTAGCTCAGCAGCGTAAGCACCTACCCGGCAAGCTCAAGGACCTGGGTTCAATCCCGGATACCGCATGCCATGTCAACCCTGGACCCTAGGCATTCTTGGTGTTGACCGCCAAGACCGGGTGTGGTGGCGCACACCTGGAATTGCAGTGCTGGAGAGGCTAGAAGCTGGAGGGCCACTACAAATTGGAGCAGTAGAGTGAGACTCTATACCAAGTACAAAACACAAAACAAAAAACCAAAATAAAACATGGGATTCAAATTTCTGTGTTCATAAATAAAATTTGATTGCAATAGCCATTTGTATTGTGTTTATGGATAATTTTGGAACTTAGCAGTTGTAAGAGAGATTTGGTTACCTACAGAGCTAAAATCCTATCTTCAATTTTACAGAAAAGCATTCTGGCCCTGCTCTTGTGCATGCATGGCATGGAGATGCAGGCTACACATTCTACTCTTCCTGTCTTACCAGTTAAATTTAACCTAGAAAAAAGAAAGAAAGAAAGAAAGAAAGAAAGAAAGAAAGAAAGAAAGAAAGAAAGAAAAAAGAAAAAAAGAAGCCGGGCGTGGTGGCGCACGCCTGTAATCCCAGCACTCGGGAGGCTGAGGCAGGAGGATCGGTGCGAGTTCGAGACCAGCCTGGGCTACAAAAGTGAGGTGAAGGCCAGCCTCAACTGCACAGTGAGACCCTGTCTCAAAAAGACAAAAAAAAAGAAAAAAAGAAAAAAAGAAAGAAGGTGCCCAGGTGGGTACCTGACCCTCCTGCCTTAGCCTCAGCAGCAGGGATGTAGACCTCTGTCCATATGCCTGGCTAGGAGCACATTTTGAGCACTCAATAGCTACTGGGGCTGAACAGGGGTGCCTTAAGTGATGAAAGGTACTCAGATTTTGAAAGCACATAATTGGCCCCAAGTGGAAAGCTTCCAATCGTGCACACATGCGTGTGGGGTGTGGTCCAGAGTCAGTGAGAGCCACCCACTCTGCGGTACTGGGATTGGACCAGGGCCCTCACACAGAACTGTATCCTCAGCACTTTTTTTATTTTGAGACAAGTTCTAAGTCATTACATTGCCCAGGCTGGACTGGAATTTGCACTCCTCTGCCTTAGGTGTTGAGAGACCCTGGGAGCAGGCAGCAATCAGAGGGGTGGGGTCGCTGGAGCTGCTGGGCGGGGCTCCCAGGTCAGCCAAGTGGGTTTGTTTTAGAAATCCTGAAGATGATTTTTTACTTTTCTGAACTAATGCTCACATAGCCTAGCCAGCCACTGAACTTGGACATGGTGGTGTATTCTTATAATCCTAGTACTGGGGAGGCTGAGACAGGAGGATCACTATGAGTCCAAGCTGTGTAGCAGGATCTTGTACCAAATAAATAAATAACATGCTGATGAGGTGGCTGAGTGGTGGAGGCAATGGACTGCCAAATAAATAAATAGAGATAGATAGATATAGATAGATAGATAGATAGATAGATAGATAGATAGATAGATAGATAGATAAAAATTTTTGCAAAACCGAGCCAGGTGTGGTGTGTATACCTCTAATACCAGCACTCAGGATGCTGAGGCAGGAAAGCTGCTGAGAGTTCAGGGCCACTCTGTGCTATGTAGCGAGCTCAAAATATACTGAACATATAGTAAGACCCTGTCTCAACAAATAGAAAACAACCCCCCCACCAAATCTATAAAACTGAATCTGGATGCTGAGGCAGGTGGATCAAAAGTTTTCTCAAATCATGGACAATTTATCAACTTAGTGAGACTTTGTATCAAAAAAATTTAAAAAGTACAAAAGGTCTATGGTACGAAAACGAACAAAACAAAACAAAATAAAAACAAAAAGCTTCTGTAATTCTAAAGACAACCATTTTTCTGTATTTCCTTTGTATCATTTATTATTTATTTCTAGTAAATAAAGTTTTATTCAAACACAGTCCTGCTCCCTTAGTCACCATCCAGTATGGCCACTGTAACAGCCACAGCTCTGTTACAGCAGAGCTTAATAGTGACAACAAAGATCACACAACCTGCACAGCTGGCTTATTCATTCACTGGCTCCTACAGGAAAAGTTTGCCCATCATGGGTCTGGGAACTCTTTCCTTAGTACACGGAATTGAACTCAGGACCTCACGCTTGCTAGGCAGGCACCGTGCCTCTGAGCTTTTTCCCTGGCCCTTTATAGTGGTGGTGGTCACTGCCCTGGATGGCGTCCTGCACAGATGTCACCTCCTCTCTCTCCCATACCCCCAGAGCTGGCTCGCAGCCCCCTGTGCCACCAGCACGGTGGTCAGCCCTCAGCCACTATGAGCAGCAGGAGTCTCTTTTGACACACTTCACAATGAGCTGCTGGGAACTTGCATGATAACACATGTCCTTTCCATGTTTAAAAAACTTTATAAAATGTGTGTGATCATGGCACAAGTTTGCTTCTTTCCTGCTAAGATCATGTCCTAAGCAGGAGCTGCAAAGCATTTACATCTCTTTTTTTTTTTTCAATGCCAAAAACCATCCTTTTATTATTATTATTATTATTATTATTATTATTATTATTTTGTCTTTTTGAGACAGGGTCTCACTGTGCAGTTCAGGCTGGCTTTGAGCTCACTTTTGTAACCCAGGCTGGTCTCGAACTCGCACCGATCCTCCTGCCTCAGCCTCCCGAGTGCTGGGATTACAGGCGTGCGCCACCACGCCCGGCACCACATTTACATCTCTTGAAGCCCCCTGTGACAACAGTGAGCTGTCATGATTTACCATCCCTGATTACACCATACTCTGTAACTGAGGTGTCAGTGACAGTCTTAGACGCAAATGCTTTCATAATCACAATTTTTTCTTTGGTTCCATTTGCAGAAGTGGAGTTGCCAGGCTGAAGAGTAGAAATGTTTTTCAGGTCCTTGATTCATTTTGACAAATTCCGCACTGGAAAGGTTAACACACAGCACTGCTGATATTGAGGTGTGTTGGTATTTATCACTGCTAAATTGGGGACAAAAGTGTTATTTTATTGTATTGTTTCACTATGAAATCTTTGGTGTTGGGCATGGTGGCATACGTCTGTAATCCCAGTGCTCAGGAGGCTGAGGCAGGAGGATCACTAGAAATTTGAGGCCTGCTTGGGCTACAAAGTGAGCTCAAGGCCAGCCTGAACTGCATAGCCAGACTCTGTCTCAAAGAAAAACCCCGAAACAAAAAAGCTGTTTTCTTCTTCTTCTCCTTCTCCTTCTCCTTATCCTCCTCCTTCTCCTTCTTCCTCCTCCTCCTTCTCCTTCTTCTTCTCCTCCTCCTCCTCCTCCTCCTCCTCCTCCTCCTCCTCCTCCTCCTGACATGGTCTCATGTATCCCAGGCTGCACTTAATTTTCTACTCTGGCTTTAGCCTCCAGAGTGCTGAGATTGCAGGCATGCACTGTCACATCCAGACAAACTTTTTAAGAAAAATAAAATAGCAAAGGTAAATCTATAAACCCTACATAAGGTATAATGAAGTGCAGTAAAAAATACTTTCAGGAAAAAAGTGCTTTTGAGAGTATTTGTTAATTTGGGTGGTCTGCATGAACTATTTTCTTATGATAGTGCAAGTACAGTTGGTTGTGGAAAGGTTTTTTTTAGGGGCTAGAGAGATAGCTCAGTGGCATAAATGAGCAAGGTTTAGAGTTCTATCCCTGGTACTGCAAAAACTTTAAAAAGTGAAGTTGTTGGTTTGATCTGAAGAGCTCAGCTGGCACTCTAGTAGCAATAGCCTCCAGGAGAGCATTGAGGGAGACAGCTGAAGAAGTCCTGCCTGCCATCCTCACGGTTTGGCCACCTCCTGAATATCCTGTTGTCTTGGAGCCTTAAGATGAAGGGTCATCTTCAAATAGGTTGGCAGTGCCACCAATGCCCTGTGCTCTGGGCAAGGTGTCCCCTTCACAAGCCCATGGTATCCGGTAGACCGGTGCAGACTCCACTGCCATGGCGGAGGGCGCGCTTGTGGAGCTGGACTTCGAGCCAGAGGACAGGAAACCCAAGAATGCTGGGGCTGCGGTGGGAGTTGTCCAGGGCCCTGTCCCAGGCCTGTCACCATTTGGGCTCCCCGTGCCGGGCCAGCCACCTCCAGGCCTGGCACCAGACCAGACGTCCTCAGGACCATTCCCCATAGCATACCTCGCCTCTTGCAGAATCCTCACCAATGGACCAGAAGAGACCAACGAGCTCATGCTGTCTGTTCCTTGTAGCCTGTTCCCTGGTTGGGGCCTCACCACACCAGCTCCATTTGGTTTGACAAGCGGTGCAGGCAGAGGCCCTCTCCATGCCCGCAGGGTTCTAAGATCACCCAGAAGCAGCAGCAGTGCCTCTGCCCCAGGTCTGCTCCTGCTCCCTATTCTGGCTGCCTTCCCAGCTTTGATTCAGTTCTTGAAGGTGAGTCCCCACTGGGGCCTTGGTGTGGAGACACTTGCTTCACCCAGTCTGTCTCCAGACATTGCAGTTGGCGCCATTAGGCTGGAATTGAAGTGTTTTTTGAGGGACGGTTTCTATAAAAATCAATCAATGAATCAATCAATCAAACAAACATACAAAAACACAAGTTTAATTTGAGGCAAAAGTCACATATAAAAACATTTTTAAGGGGCCCGGCAGGATGGCTCAGTGGTCTAAAGCACCTGCTTAGGAAAGCTTGGGCAGCTGCAGGGACCTCGGCTCCATCCCCGGCACCACATGCTGCGCCAGCGCTGCCCTCAGGGCAGGCTGAGCAGGCCATAAAAATAAATAAACAAAAGTCCTGAAACAAGAAAAAAATAATAAAATAAAAAATAAAAAATAAAAAATAACAAAAACATTTTTAAGATTAAATTTTGGAGAGTGGTACTGCTTGATTTGGCAAGAATGGATGGACTAGGCACGTTTACTCTTTAGTTTTAATTTTTTGTGTAGCCCAAAACAGGAATCCCTTACTGCTCCTTAGCATTCAAGGCAGACTTTTTGTTTTATTTATTTATTTATTTATTTATTTATTTATTTCTTGTTTCAGAACCTTTATTTGTTTATTCACTCATTTTTTTATGGCCGGCTCAGCCCGCCCCGAGGGCAGGGCTGGCACAGCATGTGGTGCCGGGGATCGAACCGCGGTCTCTGAAGCCACCCAAGCTTCCCCAAGCAGGCGCTTTAGACTACTGAGCCATCCCGCCGGCCCCGGACTTTTTGTTTTAAATTAGTGCTGGCTACCATGAAATGCAGACCCTTCACGAGCAGCCGAAATCAGGGATATCTGGCTGCTTTCAAATTTTTCCTTCCAAGTCTGCAGACACTCCTGCCCTCCTGTATGTCATTACATCCTGAAGTACAGGATACAAAATACAAAACCATGGGCCCAGCGGGATGGCTCAGTGGTCTAAAGCCCCTGCTTGGGGAAGCTTGGGCGGCTTCAGGGACTGCGGTTCGATCCCCGGCACCACATGCTGCGCCAGCCCTGACCTTGGGGTGGGCTGAGACGGCCATAAAAATGCGTGAATAAACAAAGGTTCTGAAACAAGAATAAAAATAATAAAATAAAATAAATAAAAAAACAAAAAAAGCAAAATACAAAACCGGACAGGAGGTGTTCCTTTTTCAGGGAGTCGATAGGGACGGGAACAGGGCCTACTGTGGCCAGCAGTCCACAACCGAAGTGCTGCGTAGGGTACAGTGCGGTAGCGCGGGGGCCCCGAGGCTTTGCGAGGGCTACCGCCGCTCCCAGCGTTCTCCCCACGCTGCTCCTCCCCTCCACAGAGGCTGCAGAAGCCATTAAGGTTGGTTTCCCAAGTGAACGGAAAACGGAATTTGCTGTTGTTTTGATGGGGTCTTGCTGTGTGGTTCAGGCCGGCTTTGAACTCATGGTGTAGCCAAGGCTGGCCTAAATTCAAGCGATCCCCCCACTGGGCTTCTGAGCGGAGCGTTACAGGTGTGTGCCACCACAGGGAGCTGACTCGTGTTTGTTTTTCTTTTGCCTCTGGTGCCAGGCAACGCTCCCAGGTCCCTGGGCTGGGGCAGGAGCCCCAGGAATCCGGCCGGGTGCAGCTCCTGACTCATCCAGAGTGGCTGTGCTGGCTGCTGAGGGCCATCCAGGCGCCGGGGCACAGGGGTGCTGGGGGAGACAGCCATAATTGGAAGCTGACGATTTAAGTCAGGACCAGAAGAGAGCACAGACCCAGCTGGAAGCCAAGCCGGGTGTGCTCCTGCACACAGCTTGTCCTTTCTATGGTGGCTGAAAGCCCCTTCCGGTTGCTGGAGGAATATTCAAACCAATATATGGGAAGTGTTTAAAAAATACCAAGTGCTAAGTTGAATAATAAGTTGCCATTGCATGTGGAAAGAATTTGTGGTTACGTACAGTTGTCTAAAAAGTGTGACAGATTTTCAAGGGTGGGACTGGTGTGCTTATTGCAGAAGAACCAGAAAGCCTGGTCTATGCTGCTCTGGGGACAACCATGAAGACATTTGTATTCCTCAGTTCAAGCCTGAAAGAGCCTTCAAATGTCCAGGAAGCATTGAGCCTCCTGCAGACGAAGCAGGAAAGGGATGTACTATGCTGGAAAACCACTCACTTCTGGATAAAAACGAATGTCTTCATGTTTTATTAGAGTCTGAAGTTAGGGGTTACTGGAGTCCAGGCGACTTGAACATCTTTGAGTTAAGCTTGAAAAGGCTAGCTCACTTTTTCTTTCTCTTTTTTTTTGGGGGGGGGAACTGGGATTCGAACTCAAGACCTTGTACTTGCCAGGCAGGCACTTGTGCCATGGAGCAATCTCCCCAGCCCCTCACTTTTTCTTTTTTTTTTTTTTTTGTCTTTTTGAGACAGGGTCTCTCGCTATGCAGTTCAGGCTGGCCGTGAAGTCACTTTTGCAGCCCAGGCTGGTCTCGAACTTGCACTGATCCTCCTGCCTCAGCCTCCTGAGTGCTGGGATTACAGGCGTGAGCCACCACGCCTTTTTTTTTTTTTCTTAACAGAGTTTTACAAAGTTGCTAGGGCTGGTCTTGAATTCGAGGTCCTCCTGCCTCAGCCTCTTGAGTAGCTGGACTTATAGAATGGACCACCTTGTCTTGTGCTATTTCACCTTTGAAGGTGAACTTAGATGGCTGTGACTCCAGATAGGAACGGCTTTGATGTAAAGAGCTTTAATGTTTGGTATCTTTACTTGAATCATGGGGCCTCTTTTTCGAAAGTTTTTTTTTTTTTTTTCTTTTTCTTTTTTTGAGAGGATCGCTGGAAGCAAGAATAACAATCTTAATCCTCTGCCACTTAAAACAAGAAGTTTATTACTTTTAATTGAAAGGATACTTATTTCAACAGGAGAAGAGAAGCAGGCCTGTGGCAGCCACCTGGCAGCTGCTCAGGATGTAGATTTTGGTCATTGCCCAGCATCCCTGCTTGGGAAGTGGGGTTCTGGAACAGGAAATAGCAGCAGGAGTATGAGGATAGAGGGCATGGGGCTGGGTGGGGAGCAGGTCGTGGGTCCTAGTCTACAGGGCCAGTGGAAGAGGAGGTTAAGGCTGTGAGCCTTGAGAGCTACGCAAAGAGGCTGGCCTCCAGCCAGGACTGGTGGTGGTGCCCCACACTGGTCGCAGCCCTCTGGGTGGCTGAGTCAGGAGGATCTCAAGTCTGAGCCTAGCCCGGGCAGTGTAGGGACTGAGTGAAGCCCTGTCTGAAGATTAAATAAAAAAATGCTAGGAATATGGCTCAGAGTGAAGGCTCTGGATTCAATCCCTGTGTTCAGGAAAAAAGGGTGAATTTAAACTCCTGCGCAGTGTGGAATGAGTATCAGATTTAAATGTTTCTGTTGCTCCAAGTGCAGTATGGGCTGGATGTGAGCATGGGAGAAGGAGAGACAGGGTGATTGGAAGTTAATTAAGAGGCTGTTTCAGGCAGTGAAGAGAGGGGCTGATGCCCAGACCAACGAGAAAACTCGAAAAGCAATTCTAGCGTGAGGACAGACAGCTCGAAATTGATCTGCTGGCAGCTCTGTAGTCCAAGCACAGCTTGCAATCATATGAGTAGGAATGTGTCTTTTTATTTATTTATTTATTTATTTATTTATGTTTTTCTTGTTTCAGAACCTTTATTTGCTTATTCACTCATTTTTATGGCTGGCTCAGCCCGCGCCCTGACGGCAGGGCTGGCGCAGCATGTGGTGCCGGGGATCGAACCGTGGTCCCTGAAGCCGCCCAAGCTTTCTCAAGCAGGCGCTTTAGACCACTGAGCCATCCCGCCGGGCCCAGGAATGTGTCTTTTGATAGTGATAAACCCAAAGTCTTCAGCCCAGGGATCTCTGACATGAAAAAACTTACTGAGTTATTACAGGGGAACCAAGAAGAAGGGGAACTTCTGTTCTCACTAAGGAGAGCAACTGTTGGCTGAGAAAATGCTTACTGGTTCTTTTTTCCAGGGATCAAACTCAGTATCCTTGGCCAATGTCAACACTGGGAGCCTCATCTGCAACGTAGGGGCTGGAGGCCCAGCTCCTGCAGCAGGTGCTGCACCTGCAGGTGGCCCTGCTCCCTCCACTGCTGCTGCCCCAGCTGAGGAGAAGAAGGTGGAAGCAAAGAAAGAGGAATCCGAGGAATCTGAGGACGACATAGGCTTTGGTCTTTTTGACTAAACCTCATTTTGTACCATGTTCAATAACAACTGAACATCTGCAAAAAAAAAACTCAGTATCTTGTGCTTGCCAGGCAAGAACTTATTCCACTGAGCTATCTCCTCAGCCAAACAGTTGCATTGTTTCTTTTTTTTTTTTTTCTTTTCTTTTTCTTTGAGGCACCAGGGATTAAACTTTGGACCTTGTGCTTGCCAGTCAGGTGCTTATGCCACTGAGCTCTCTCTCCAGCCCTTGTTTTCTGGATATGAAAAGTCAGAGTATCCCAGCACTCGGGAGGCTGAGGCAGGAGGATTGGTGCGAGTTCGAGACCAGCCTGGGCTACAAAAGTGAGCTCAAGGCCAGCCTCAACTGCATAG
>PVJA010053760.1:0-11831 GCA_004027025.1 Myocastor coypus
GGTCTCACTATGCAGTTCAGGCTGGCCTTGAGCTCACTTTGGTAGCCCAGGCTGGTCTCGAACTCACACCGATCCTCCTGCCTCAGCCTCCCAAGTGCTGGGATTACAGGCGTGCGCCACCACGCCCGGCCATACTCCTTTCTTAAGGAAGCAAAAAATAAGTAAGTTCATCAGAATTCTGAAAGTCAGTTTTGGCGTCTGGAACTGCAGTCACTTTCAACATAAATATTTACTTCATTCTGGGTCAAGACGTGGTAAAACAGGAAGAATAAGATTCCCAAATGCAGAGTCTTGAGTTATGAAGTATCCAGATGAATGTGCGTGAGCATGCTGCAGAGTTGCCTTCTGCTGGACGGCAATGTGCTGCAGCTCGGTGTGGTCCCGGAAGTCCTTGTTCAGAGAGGGCCTGGACAGCGCGATGCTTGTCCTGAAGAGTTCGCTGACATCTTGTTGTGCTTCAGTTGTGCTCAGTAGCAACTGCTCAGTCCTTTACCATTATCTAGGACGCGAGGGCCTCACTGGGGGACCGCGACTGTCCAGCAGCTGGGTTACTGCCCTATCAGATCAGTTTAGATTAATAGATATAGGTATATAAGATTGATCAAACAATTAAACATTAACACTTTCAATAAACATTTTTTTCTTTTAGATCATAGCTTTTATTTATTTATTTATTTATTTATTGTCTTTTTGAGACAGGGTCTCACTATACATACAACAAAGGCTGGGGGGGTTGAGCTCACTTTCTGGCCCAGGCTGGTCCCAAACTCAGCACAATCCTGCTGCCTCAGCCTCCCAGATGCTGGGATTACGATCTTAGCATATTCTAATTTTATCCACACCTTAGTTTTCCCATTTAGCAAAAAAATTCCTCCTCTATCCCATAGACTCTGTAAGTCTATTAGTCATTACTGTAATGAAATGCTTGAGACAGATTCCTTTTAAAGAAAAGAGGTTGCCGGGCGTGGTGGCGCATGCCTGTAATCCCAGCACTCGGGAGGCTGAGGCAGGAGGATTGGTGCGAGTTCGAGACCAGCCTGGGCTACCAAAAGTGAGCTCAAGGCCAGCCTGAACTGCATAGCAAGACCCTGTCTCAAAAAGACAAAAAAAAATAAATAAATAAATAAAATAAAATAAAGAAAAGAGGTTTAGTTAGCTCACAGTCCTTGAGATCGAAGGGCGCAGCTCCAGCATCATCTGGCTCTGCTGGGACCTCAGGAGGATGACAATGGCAGGAGCATGTGGGAGAGGGGCACATTGCTAGACCGGAAGACAGGGGAAGATTCAGGGCTCAGGTTCAGACCTGGCTCAGGGGTCACATGAGTGAAACCCTAGTTTCCTTTAAGGGCAGCAACCCCAGGGATTTCACTGCAGCCTGCACCAGGCCCCACCTCTCTTTAAATGTTCCTTTCTTTTTTTTCCCTCTCCTTAAACGTTTCATTCCATGTCTCCCCACACACTGGGTCCAAGCTTTAAGTGATGAACCCCTGGGCAGCACCCATACCATATCCAAACCAAAGCAGGCTCCATAGTGCATGTAAGAACTTAGGGGCCAGCAAGGAACCTCAGTGCAAGGCCCTGGGTTCAATCCTCAGTGTTGCAAAGAAAAACAAAAGCTGGAAACCCCAGAAACATTTGTGGCGTTTACTGTGCCACACTCTGCAGTACAAAGACGGAAAAAGGGGGGCCTGGCAGAATGGCTCAGTGGTCTAAAGCACCTGCTTAGGAAAGCTTGGGCAGCTATAGGGACCACGGTTCGATCCCCAGCACCACATGCTGAGCCAGGCCATAAAAATCAGGGTAGGCTGAGCCAGCCATAAAAATTAAAAAAAAAAAAAAGATGGAAAAAGGGCCTGTCCTCAAAAGCTACCATATAAGGAGAACCAATAATTGCTAGCCCCTCAGTTACCTGTTTTGTGTTACTGTAACAAAATACGGGAGACTGCCTGGCAGGATGGCTCAGTGGTCTAAAGTGCCTGCTTAGGAAAGCTTAAGCAGCTGCAGGGATGGCAGTTTGATCCCCGGCACCACATGCTGTGCCAGCCCTGACCTCAGGGTAGGCTGAGCCCCAATAAAAATAAATAAAATAAACAACAAAAAAAAGTTCTGAAATAAGAAAAAAAAAGAAATGATGAGGATGATCATCTTAGGGCAGGGCATGGTGGCTCACACCTGTAATCCCAGCACTTG
Organism: Myocastor coypus; assembly: GCA_004027025.1. Lineage (NCBI taxonomy): Eukaryota > Metazoa > Chordata > Mammalia > Rodentia > Myocastoridae > Myocastor > Myocastor coypus. Next base: position 2,191 of record PVJA010053760.1, read on the forward strand.
GGAGGCTGAGGCAGGAGGATGGGTGTGCATTCGAGACCAGCCTGGGCCACAAAAGTGAGCCCAAGGCCAGCCTGAACTGCATAGCAAGACCCTGTCTCAAAAAGACAAAAAAAAAAAAAAAAAAAAAAAAAAAAAAAAAAAAAAAAAAAAAAGGGAGACTGAGTAATTTATAAATAAAAAACTTTTCTAGAGCTCACAGCTCTGGAAGTCCAAGCTTAAGTAACCATATCTGATGGGAACTCAACTGCATCATATGGTGGTAGATGGCATCACACAGCAGGAGCACATGTAAGAGAAAGGAGAAAGAGAGGTCACCTAAGGGAGGAAGGAATCAACACAGCAACCTGTGAAAGCCAGTGAAATTTGCAGGACACCCAGACACCCCATTGTCATGGCAATCAGTCCAGCCTCACAGGCCACAGCAGCCTGCCTCCACCTTACCCTCTGCCTAAGCCATTTTCCTGGGGACAAAGTGGGTGGGATTGGGCCTAGGGGGCTCCATAGCAAGACATTGGTCCAGACCACAGGACGAGACCTTCTGTCCCACCCAGCGAGGCCAGAGCTCCAGGTTTTCTCTCACTTCCTTGAGCTTTGATAAACTCTGGGGGGAGCCAAGGTCGCAGGTGGCTGCCTCTCTAGCCTGTGCTATCAGAGCTCACAGCACCTGCTGTTTACTTCAATTTTTTTGAATCACAAAAGACAGCTACTGAGAGCTGGGCTCTGACCTCACTGATGAGGAAAATGCCTTTCCTTCTGCTGAAAAAAAAATGTAGTCAAGGTCAACAAGACGCAGCTTGTACCCCTGGGGGGACACCCCCACTCGCACCCCCCACTCGCACCCCCCACCCGCATCAGGGGATGTCTACACCTCAGATTCCATTTCTCCCAGGACTTCCTCCTGGTTAAAAGCCCTTCTGCTCAGCAGAATTCTCCATAATGACCGCAAATGGTTCATAGGATGATAGAGCAATCTTTTTACTCTTAAGCCGCATTCTGTCATGCCTCTGAATTCACAGCCCTGGATTCTGCGCGAAGCCATTGTGTGCACGGTCTATGCCAAAAATAATTTTCAGGCCTTTCGATGCCGCTAGGGTCACGGTAGCTCAGGGCTCCCAGATGCTCCGCAGGAGCCTGCTTTTGCCAGTGCACAAGTCTCTTACAGTTTCCGGGAGCCGCTCCCGCCCGCCCCAGCGACAATGGAAATGTACATGATTTCCCAAGCCAGTTGCCTAGAAACCACTCCTTGTTTCTGAAACTAATTTAAACATGAAAATTCAGTTCTTGACTCACTCACCCCAGCAGAACCTGTCATGGTTTTCTCAGTATTTTACTTTCTTTTTCGTTCACGTCACAAAATAATGCATGCTCATTACAGGAAAGCTGAAAAAATTAGGATGATGTAAAGGTTAAAAAAAAAAAATCCCATAATTTCATCATCCAGAGAACTTCGGTCATTTGAGAATATTTTCGCCCAGGCTGCTTCTTCTCGTGCATTTTAAACGTAATTGAGGTTAATGCTGTTTTTTCTTTTTTTCTTTTTTTTTTTGTTGTTATTAATATCAGATCCACTTAGTATATTGTCAGTATTTTCCTACCTGGCAAAAACAAAACAAAAACAACAACAACAACCAAAAAAACTCAGATGCTTGATTTTTTCTTTTTAAGGTTCCATTATATAACATCACTTTATTTTATTTAACCGTTCTGAGTAGACACTTGGGTCATTTCACTCTTTCACTGTTATAAATGCTGTCATGATAATTATGGCATAAAATATCTATTATATCTGTTTCTTGCTGGGGGGGGGGACTCATAAAGGAAGTTTCAAAGCCCTGAGCCTTTTTTTTTTTTTTTTTTTTTTTATGTCTTTTTAAGACAGGGTCTCACTACGAAGTTGAGGCTGGTCCTGAGCTCACTTTTGTAGCCCAGGCTGGTCTCGAACTCGCATCAATCCTCCTGCCTCAGCCTCCCGAGTGCTGGGATTACAGGCGTGAGCCACCACGCCCGGCTGAACATTTTATTTACTTTTATTTTTATTTTTTATTTTTTGTCTTTTTGAGACAGGGTCTTACTATGCAGTTCAGGCTGGCCTTGAGCTCACTTTTGTATAGCCCAGGCTGGTCTTGAACTCACACTGATCTTCCTGACTCAGCCTCCAAGTACTGGGATTATAGGCATGCGCCACCATGCCCAGTTTAGCCCTGAGTATTTTAAGACCATTTTAAAAAATTGTTGAAGCTGGAATACAGCTCAGTGGTAGTGCACCTGCCTGGCATATGTGAGGCCCCAAGTTCAAACCCCAGTACCACAAGAAAGAAAAAAAAAAGAGAGCAGGGACAGGGATGAGAGGCAGGGAGAGGGAGAGAATGAGGAAATGGGAGGGAGAGAGAGAAGACAGCAGGGTTAGGGCACGTATCCTGCTGGCTCCCCACACCTATACAGCAGCCGCTGGTATCCATGGAGATCTGTCCTAGGGCCACTACAAACACTAAAATCTGTAGATGCCCAAGTTTCTTGCATAAAATGGTTCAGTATTTTAATATAACCTATATACCCTTCCTTTTATGCTTTAACTCGTCTCTAGATTGGGTATGCCACCCGTCTCTAGATTGGGTATGCCACCTACCACAATATAAATAGGTGTTACCATGGATTTGTTTACAGATTAATGACAGGAAAGAAAGTCACACAACAGATGAACTAGCATTCCATCCAACACTAATTTTTTAAAGAATATTTTGGTTTGTAGTTTGTTAAATCTTAGAAAGGAGAACTTGTCAATACCAGGAGGAAACTTTTCCTCTTTAAATTTTAAAATTCATCTTTTTAATAGCGTGCATTTGTGGGGCGCAGTTTCCACGCCTTGTGTGGGGTGGGAGCGTGCACATGACAAATCTGAATTCCCTTAACCAGTCCCCGTGCCTGCCCTTTTGTACCTCTTCATCCTTTCCCACTGGAGGAAAATCTGTCTCCCTCCTTATCATTATCTACCCCTTAAGCAGTCGGTCTGGCCTTCTGTCCATCTACCCTTCCACCAACCAGATACTACGGCCCTTTAATCTCAAACATCTCAGTGTGTATTTCCTACCAATAATGATGTTTTGGATTTTTAAAAAAAGATTTTATTTTATTTTTCTTAAACCTCATATATTTATTTGTGTTACGGCTGGCTCAGCCTGCCCTGGGGTGGGGTGGCGCAGCATGTGGTGCCAGGGATCGAGCAGTGGTCCCAGTGCTGGCCTGAACTTTCCTAGGCAGGTGCCTTAAACTGCTGAGCCATCTTGCTGGTCCATAAGGATGTTTTTGACATAACAGCAGTGCAGTTACCAATCTTAGTAAATACAACATTGACAGGGGCCGGCAAGATGGTTTGGTGGTCTAAAGCACCTGCTTAGGAAAGCTTAGGCAACCACAGGAACCGTGGTTGGATCCCTGGCACCACATGCTGCGTCAGTCCAACCCCCAGGGCAGGCTGAGCCAGCCATAATACCAAAAAAGAAAAAAAAAAAAATTCATTGACAGAATGATGGTATCTAGCATGATATCTGTTGTCCTAGGCTTCCAGTTGACCTAATGATGTCCTATACAGCACTGTATTTCTTCTAGTAGAGCCTAGTAGAAGGGTGAGTACTATATTTACTTGTCATACTCTTACTTCCCTTTGGACAATCTTCACCTTTCATAATACAGATATTATTGGATAATACTCATTTGCCCTCCCTGTTTTAAGTAGATTTTTCACGTTCGAGGTGTCCACACCATTGTGCATTGCTGCATGGAACACCACAGGAGGACCCTGTGTCTTTCTTGGGGTGGCGCATCTGGAGCATGAGGTCTAGCCGCCCCTCACTAGAGACATACATTTCAATCACTCAGGGGGCCGAGGAGATAGCTCCATGGCACAAGTGCCTGCCTAGTAAGTGCAAGGTCGGGAGTTTAAACCCTGGTCCCGCCAAAAAACAAAAACAAACAATCAATCACTCAGGCAAGATGCTGTTTTTCTTTTTTTTTTTTTTTGTGGGACCAGGGTTCAAACTCACGACCTTGCACTTGCCCAGCAGGCACTTGTGCCTCGGAGCTATCTCCCCAGCCCCTTTAGATGCTGTTTTTCTTAGCCCTAGTTAATTACTGTTTGTCCCCTTGCAACCAAGGAGCATCCTGTGAACAGGTGCTTTACAAATGCTCAAGTACTCTGCTCCGCATTGAGCTTTCCACTTTGTAGGGCTGAGGGTCAAACACTCACCTAGCATTTGTGAGGCCCTGGGTTTCAATCCAAGAGCACTGTTTGAAAAAGTTTTTAAAAAGTAAGAGAGAGCCGGGGGTGGTGGCGCACGCCTGTAATCCCAGCACTCGGGAGGCTGAGGCAGGAGGGTTGGTGTGAGTTTGAGACCAGCCTGGGCTACAAAAGTGAGCTCAAGGCCAGCCTCAACTGCATAGCGAGACCCTGTCTCAAAAACACACACACACACACACACACAAAAAGTAAGAGAGATGTGGCAGCACACACCTGTAATCCCAGCATTTGGGAGGCTAAAACAGGAGGATCAGTTTGAGTTCAAGACCAGCCTGGGCTACAAAACTGAGCTCAAGGCCAACCTGAACTGCATAGCAAGACCCTGTCTTAAAAAGACAAAACAAAAAAGTAAGAGAGAGAGAGAGAGAGAGAGAGAGAGAGAGAGAGAGAGCTATGAGGAGCACTCGCCCTAGATGCCTCTCATTAAAGTCTTTGAGAAAGCTAACTTAGGGCTTGCTGTGCGCTGGCTTCATTCCCTAGCCCTCCTGGGTACCAAGCACAGTACACCAACTGTGACACCCAAGTAAGAGAGCACGACAAGCATGTGGCCAGTAGGGGGCGCTGTGTCCAAATGGGCACAGCCTGCTTGGCTAGATTGGAGCCCAGTGCCAGTTCATGGCTGCATGACTTCGGCCACTGACCTGACATAGCTAATCCAGGGGCCTCTGTGATTCCCATTTCCTTGGGATTAGAGAGCTCCCAGTGGCAGCTTCTCTATCAATCAGCTGCAGTTGCTCCCTGTCCCAGTGGTTTGTGATGGGCATGTGCTGCCGCTATTACCAGATATAACAGAGACTCCACAACCACGAGTGGTTTATTTATTTAAATATTTATTTAAATAAACATTAAATGTATTTACTATTTAAATTAATACTATTTAAATTTATTTAAATAAATATTAAATATTTATTTAAATTTTTATTTTGCAGGCCCCAGGGTTTGAACTCACGACCTTGCACTTGCCAGGCAGGCACTTGTGCCACAGAGCTACCTCCCCAGCCCACGTGAGGGGTTTTGTCAGTCGCTTCAGACCTTCTGTTTCCAAAGTTCAAGGGGAAGCCGGGCTTGGTGGTGCATACCTGTAATCCTAGTACTTGGGAGGCTGAGGCAGGAGGATCAGTATGAGTTCAAGACCAGCCTGGACTACAAAAGTGAGCTCAAGGCCAGCCTGAACTCCGTAGCCAGATCCTGTCTCAAAAAGGCAAAAAGAAAGAAAGAAAGTTCAATGGGAAATAAAGTGGACCACCTGGCAAAGAGCTCACCTTCCAATGAGCTGCTGTGGAAAAGTAGCTCAGTCAAAGGATGGCCAGGTTAAAAGGATAACTGTGACCAATGATTGGTTATCTTTTCTTTTTTTTTTTTTTTTTTTAACTTTATTTATTTATTTGTTTATTTATTTATTTATTTATTTATTTGTCTTTTTTGAGACAGGGTCTCACTGTGCAGTTCAGGCTGGCCTTGAACTCACTTCTGTAGCCCAGGCTGGTCTCAAACTTGTCCCGATCCTCCTGCCTCAGCCTCCCCGAGTGCTAGGATTACAGGCATGCACCACCACGCCTGGCTATTTATTTATTTATGGCCGGCTCACCCTGCCGTGGGGTGGAGCTGGCACAGTATATGGTGCTGGAGATGGAAATGCAGTCTCTGCAGTTGCCTAAGCTTGCCTAAGTAGTCTTTAGACCCCTGAGCTATCTCACCAGCCCCAAGGGTCTGCACCTAGGCTTGCAGCTAGGTCGCATACATTCTCGTTTCACCTCTGGGAGTTGGTGTTTTTTTCCTTTTTGAGACAGAGTCTCGGGCCAGCAGGATGGCTCAGTGGTCTAAAGCTTAGGAAAGCTTAGGTGGCAGCAGGGACTAAAGTTCAATTCCCAGCACCACATGCTGCACCAGCCCCGCCCCCAGGTCAGGCTGAGCCGGCCATAACAACAAAAAAAGAGATAGAAACAGGGTCTCACTATGCAGTTCAGGCTGGTCTCAAACTCACATTGATCTTCCTGCCTCAGCCTCCCAAGTGCTGGGATTACAGGCATGTACCACTATGTCCGGCCATTGATTGGTTATCTACTCATAATTACCCACAGCATTTAACGTTCACAGAGGGAAGGAACGAAGACAGTAATCCCCTCCTTACCCTCAGAAGACACATCCAAGATGCCCAGCAGATGTCTGAAAATGCAGAATACCGAATCCCATATATATATTTGGGTTTTTTTTTACATGTACAAAGTATGATAAAAATTTACAGTGAATACTTAAATTCTCAAACTTACTAAAGTCAAACCTACAGTGTTAGGTTCTGTTAATCTCCATCAAAATCCTTCCATGCTTCAAACATACTTATCTTATTGTGCTTGCTACTTGCTGAAGCAGTTATGGAAGTCCCTTTTGTGAGTGTCTCTATGAGACGTGATAGTGTGGTGACATCTCATGGTGACCGCTGCTTTTCCTCCAGTGGAAAGGCGAGCGTGGAATACATGATGGTGCCTCCTTGTCTGCTTTGCACACTGGCTCTGGCACAGCCTGGCTTCTGGCTTTTCGTCAAGGTGACCATAAAAGGTAAATGGCCTGAATTGATTAAGGACATGAAGGCCCTTGTGGCAATGGCACTAAAGACACTCACAAAAGAGGACTCCCAGAACTTCTTCAGAAAATCAAGAACAATGAGATAAGTGTATAGAAACAAGGGGGAATGTTTTGAAAATGATTAATGGCAGCGTGTCTTCTACTGTAATAAATATTTTTGAAATCTAAACATTGATCATTCACCATATTTTTCAGTCATGCCACATATGCCTATGATAGTTTAATTTATAAATTTGGCAGTAGAACAATAATAACAAGACACTGCAATAAAAGTTATTGGATGCAGTCTCTCTGACTCTTTCACAATACCTGGCATTGTGATCACTCTTCCTGTGATGCAAATGACAGACACAGTGCCTGAGAGGAGAGCGGAAGTGAGGAGCGTGGAGGAGGAGCTGTGGTAGTGTTAGGTCACCGTGTAAGGGTGAGTTGGACACAAGCACAGTGACACTGCACTGCGGGTCTGATCGCTGAGAGGGCTCCCGGTGGCTGAAGGCACAAGGCATAGACAGCGTGAAGCTCCGGACTGGGGTGATTGCTATCTCAGGCAGCAGGACCAGAGCAGTGTGCAACCTGAAACTGATGAATTGCTTATTTCTGTGGCTTTCCATTTCATGCTTCCTTTTTTAAAAATGAATTTAGGACAAGGTGTACAGCGTCTCACTACGTAGATCGGACTCGTATTGATTCTCCTGCTTCCAGTGATAGGATTACAGGCAGGTACCACCAAGCCAAGGCTCAGTCGCTGTTTTAGCACAGCCCGGGGCAGGGCTTTTTTACTTTTTAATATTTTCACTAGCACGTGCTTGTAGTGCACATGGATTGCATTCATCCAAGAGAGTTGGATACATGAACACAATAATGTTGATTCTATGGAGGACCACCTGAGCAGCTCTCCTTGAAAGAAGAGCGACTGTCTCCATTTTGACTGAGCCTGACCCTATTTCCTTGTATTGAAATGTACAGAGCTGGCTAGCACTTCTCATTATGCTTTTAATTGGCCGTAAGCAGTGTATAGTAATCTAGCCAAGGTGCTGGTGGTAATTTTTGAAGATGGCACGCCGTATTTCCCTGATAACCCACACCTGCTGCTCTCCAATATGAGCCAGGTCAAGACAGGATGAAGAGCCAATGCTCCACACTGTCAGCTGGGATCGAGCCTCGAGATAGAGGCTATGACCTCCTGAGGCTTGAAAGATGACACATCAGAGCTGAAGCACGAGACCCCCAAAATATTAAATGCTATCCTAATAGCATAATGCAAATTACTTCTTCTGCATATCCTCTCTGAATATGGCGGAGGTGAATGCAGGCCTCCTGCCTAGCCCTGCTCACAGTGCTCACCTTCTTCCCACAATTCTCCTCCTCAAGCCACTCCCCCTTCTCCACTGAATAAAACTCAGCTGCAGCCCTGGGTCAGTCTCTTTGTTCTGGAAAGTCATCTTCATGGCTGGATTTAGGGCCCCTTGGCTCCCCATTATTATGTCTTAGGGTCATTGTTATCACCATGGTTTGTGCTGGGAGTGGTAGATTGGAATTAACTTGGTGGAATTCTAATAACGGGTTTTTAGGATTATAAATTTAGACTTCTTGGGCTGAGACAAGAACCTGGAAGGGACTCCGGAAGGTTCAAATTCTGGAGCTAGAGCAGCCATGTTGGGTCATGAGGGAGAAGCCACATGTTGAAGAAGTTGGAACAAGGTAGAGAAGGAACCTGGTGATCAGAGAGTCACCAAACAGCCTGGGGCTGCCTCTGTTTATAGGATAGATAGGTTGTTTGTTTGTTTTTGTCTTTTTGAGACAGGATCTCACTATGCAATTCAGGCTGGTCTTGAGCTCACTTTTGTAGACAGGCTAGTCTCAAACTCACATCAATCCTCCTGCCTCAGCCTCCCAAGTGCTGGGATTATAGGTGTGCGCCACCACACCCGGCTGGGCTGAGAGGTAGATTTTTATCTTTTAAAAATTGGTTGTTTGAGGGCTGGCCAGATAGCTCAACGGACTAAAGCACCTGCTTAGGCAGAGCACGATGGCCGGGGTTCAATGCCCAGCGTGCCATTACCAGCCCCACCACTGAGACATGAGACTGGGTGTTGTGGCGCGTGCCTGTAATCCCAATGCTAGGGAGGCTGAAAATAGGAGAATCACAATAAGTTTGATCTACTTAGTGAGACCCTGTGGGCCCTGTACCAAATACATTAAAAAACAATTGGTTATTTGGGGTTTCATTCACAAACAGAATAATATTGTAATACTGAAAGAGAAACTATTTTTATTTTAATTTTTTAAAGAATTTTTTCTTTTCTTTTTCTTTTTTTTCTTGTTTCAGAACTTTTGTTTGTTTATTTTTACGGCCGGCTCAGCCTGCCTGGCGTAGCATGTCGTGCTGGGGATCAAACTGCGGTCCCTGAAGTCGCCCAAGCTTTCCTAAGCAGGTGTGTTAGACCACTGAGCCATCCTGCCGGCCCTGAGAAGCCATTTTAAAAGTCTCTTTCACAATTGCCTGGGATTCTCTTCCTAGCAACTTGACTCCTACTTGAAGAGAAGGTACACATAAATATCTGCATCACTTCCAGCTGCCTTGAGTTCCTCTGCTTTGTTAAAACCAGTTCCCCTTTACACTAAATGTCCAAGTACAGGTAAGCTCAATGGTTACTCACCCTCCCACCCCTGCCTCTCCCTCTCCCCGCTCCAGCTTCCTTTCTTTTTCTTTTTTTTTCTTTCTTTCTTTCTTTCTTTCTTTTTTTTTTTTTTTTTTTTTTTT
>PVJA010053761.1:0-11814 GCA_004027025.1 Myocastor coypus
AAAAAAAAAAAAAAAAAAAAAAAAAAAAAAAAAAAAAAAAAAAAAAAAAAAAAAACTAGCAAACAGCATACAGCAAATCATCAGGAAGATTATATATAACAAACAAGTAAGATTCACGCCAGGAATGCAGGGACCATTAAATATACACAAACCTATAAATGTTATATATCACATCAACAGATCAACAGAGCCAAATGCAAAGATAATTTCAGAGGATGCAGAAAAAAACCTTTCACAAAGCCCATCAGTCATTCATAATAAAAACTCTACAGAAAATAACAACAAATGGTCTTTACCTCAACCTAATAAAAGCCATCTATGACAAAACAACATCATACTAACTGGACAAAAACTGAAAGTTTTCCCTTTAAAGTCAGGAACAAGACAAGGATGTTGAATATCATCATTCCTATTGAATATAGTTATGGAAAAATTAGCCAGCGCAATTAGACAAGAGAGAGAAATAAAAGGAATAAGGATTGGAAAAGAAACAGTGAAACTATTATTAGTCACAGGTGATATGATACTCTATGTAGAAGATCCCAGAAAATTCACCAAGATACTTGTAGTTTTAATAGCCAAATTTAGTAGCACAATGGGGTACAATGTGAATACTCAAAAATCAACAACACTGGGGGACACCCACTCGGGACTCCCCTCTGTCCCTCTCTCAGACAGAAGCTTTCTTTACCTCAACAAATATGTTCTACTCATTACATCCATTTGTGCCTAAAATTCATTCTTCAGTTTTAGAGAACACAAACTCATCCCAGGTACTTTTCAGGTTGGGCATCAGTTTTTCCTATATCATTTGGAGGTTCCCTATTGGAGGTCATCCACTCCAGATCAGTTTTTTATTCCTGCGTCAGTATCACTTAACACTGATTTTATAGTTTGAAGATAAGTAAACAATATACTATTAAGTTTATTTCTACCTGTGAGAATCTGCATTATAAAAATAACAGAATAAAAGGAAAGAATTAGGAAAAAATCAATAGCATTTCTGTATGCAATGAATGCACTGGGAGAGAAATTAGGGAACCCATGCCTTTCACAAAAATATACAAAAAATTGAAATATCTAGGAATGAATCTCACAAAAAGCAAAAGATTCATACAGGGACAGTTACAGTACAGAGATAAAAAAGATTTCATAAAATATAAAAATTTCCCTTACTCTGGAGAGGAAGAACTAACATTGTGAAAATGACCATACTCCCAAAACTGTTACACAGAGGCAGTGCAATCCCATTTAAAATACCAGTAGTATACCTCAGAGATTACAAAAACAAAAACAAAACAAAACAAAAAAAATACCCCTAAAATTCACCTGGAACCAGAAAGACTTAGAATAACAAAAGCAACCCTGGGAAACAAGGAGTCAGGAAGCATTACAATCTTTACCTTGAAATTATACTACAAAGCTACTCTGATAAATCAGCATGGTACTGGTAGGAAAAAAAATCATATGATACAAACACAATCACAAACACACTACTTTATCTTTGATAAAGAGGCCAAATGCATTCACTGAAACAATGGAGCTGGAAAAACTGGCTTTTCACATGCCCACGACTAAAATTAGAGCCACATCTATTGCTGCGCACTAAAGTCAAAATGAATCTAACTTTCAAACATTAAAACAGAAACACTAAATCTACTAGAGGAAAAAATAGGTAGAATGCTTAAAGACATAAGGAGAGAGAGTTCATGAACAAAAACCAAACTGCAAGCCGGGCGTGGTGGCTCACGCCTGTATTCCCAGCACTGGGGAGGCTGAGGCAGGAGGATTGGTGTGAGTTCAAGACCAGCCTGGGCTACAAAAGTGAGCTCAAGGCCAGCCTCAACTACATAGTGAGACCCTGTCTCAAAAAGACAAAAAAAAAAAAAAAAAAAACTGCATGGGAAATACTTTAAAGAGTCAATAACTGTGACTCACTCACCTATCTGAAAAGTTTCTACATGTCATAAGTAATCACCAACAGAGTAAAAGGAAAACCCATGAAATGGAAATGTTAGACAACTGTCCCTCAGACAAGGAACTTGTATCTGCCTCTCTGCCGTGCTGAAAAACCTAACACTTTGGTGCTAAGACTTGCATAGGCAGCGTGTAGGTCCTGGAGAGTCAAATCCCATTTCTGAGCCCCCTTCCTGTGGGCCACCCTCCTCTCCTCTGGGACCTGCCCGTTTGCCATTGCTAGCTTGCATTCAGCACTGATCTACCTCATTTCTCACACGTGAACCATTTCTCAGCTCTTGGGGTCTCCTGCTTCAGTTACTCAGTCTCAGTTGCAGAAAATATAGGCCCACTTCAGGAAATCCAGTATGTGTCCTTTGGACAGGGGAGCCTGCCTTCATTTTCCTGGGGAAGGGCAATTTCCCACATGCCCTGAGGCAGGGCAGTTGTTCTGTCCTTGGGACCTCCTCACCTGCCTTCTTGGTGACAGCTGATGAGAACAGGTGTTTGGGCTCTCTCATAATCACACTATTAGAACAGGTGATAGCCGGGCATGTAATCCCAGTACTTGGGAGGCTGAGGCAGGAGGATCGCTGTGAGTTCGAGACCAGCCTGGGCTACAAAAGTGAGCTCAAGGCCAGCCTGAACTGCATAGCAAGACCCTGTCTCAAAAAGCCAAAAAAAAAAAAAAAAAAAGAAAGAACAGGTGATGACCTTTTAAGAAAGTATGGCCAGCTCTTTGCTTACCTTAAATTCAACCCCTATGGAAAATACTCCTTCCTGTCCTCCAAAAGACATACCACTGGAATGCCTTGCTCATAATCTTGGCTCCCTTGGCCTCTAGGAAGCCATAAAACCCAAAAAGTGAATCCTTTATTGTCTGCCAGATTGCTTGGCTGCAATTAACTCGACAATGGCAGCCAATGCCCTGAAGGGGGAACTTTTGACTTCTTAAAACTTGTTATTGTAACTGACAAAGGACCAAAGCTGCTTTAAAAGCTTTTATTATCAGGACATGCCCCTTCTTCCTTCAGGCTTGTGGGTTGATCCAAATGTTTTTGGCTCATCCCACACTGCTGTCCCCCTTACCCAATCCTCCTCAGAACCCTCCTGACACGTTCTGTCTCCCAATTTTGCCCCTCCCACTTTCCCACAACCTGCCTGGCCTTTCTCCTCAATGAGATCAGTTAGATTCCCCCTGCCTGGCCACCTTCATCATCTGTCACTCACCCAGCCTTCTGAATCCTCAACTCCTCCCTCTCCTCTGCTGTCTCCTCATCTGCCCCTCATCTTTCACAGTCTGGTGCTTCTGGCTCCTTTTCATCTGCTCCCCCTTCACCCTCCTCTGCTAATGGATCTATCCTAGTCTTCCTGCCAAGCCTGTTGCTTACCACCCCTCACCCGCCTAGGCAGGTGGGTGACGCTCCACTGTGTGCTGCAAGATAGGAATTCTGAGTGCGTGGCTTCTGCCTTCTCCCAGCCTGTGCCTAAATCAGCAAAAAAAAAAGTCTCTTCCTCTGGATGGGTCCCTGTCAGTCTGCCCCAGGTATCTGCCACAAGCTGTGAAAGCTAGAGGAGCCTGCAGGAATGAATTTCTTTTTGATAATAAAAAAATTGCTCAGAAAGTGTTTCATAATTGAGAGGATGCAGAATGGAAACACAGAGAGGAAAAGAGGAAAATGAAGCTGGCAGCCTATAGGAAGGAAGGTCATTAGAAAAGGTTGTCCTGCTCCCCTGGATGCAGACCAGTGTGCCTATTACAGAGAAGGGACATTTTAAGTGAAAACATCCAAAACGTTCAAAACTGTAGAGAAGGAAAGGAGTTTCACAAGGCTTGCAATGGAATTAGAGAGTTTCAGACTGATGACATCCTGGGTCTCTGCCTACCAGGCCCAGGAAACCCTTGTTAACTGCCAGTGTAGGGGAAAAGCCTGTTAGACTTTTGATAGCTGCCAATGCAGAGTTGTCAGTAGTGACCCAGCCAGTGGCCCCCACTTGGAAACTGGACAATGCTCAGTGTTTGCCAAAGGCTTAGGCAGAAGACAATGCTCCAGATCGGACAATTCCTGTGCTCCCAGTGACAGTGGTGAGAGCGGGAGATGTGAAATCCAGTTTGTCTGAGACTATACCCAAGGGCTATGGAATCTAAAAATAAAAAAGGGATTAAACCCCACATTCAAAGACTGATTGAGTCAGTTATATCGAGGAAATGTCAGTCCCCCTGGAATATGCTCTTGCCAGTCAGCAAGCCCAGGACAAATAAATATTGTCCTGTCCAGAACTTATGGGCTGTCACCCCTCACCCTACTATGCCTAACCCTTATACTCTGCCTCCATTTGCTTACTGTCAAACTTGGTACACTATATTAGACCTAAAGGAAAATTACAGTAACTATAAATAATGTTTTTATGTTTTTCAAATTCTTCTTAGATCTCTGCTAATTGACCTACAAAACATTTTAACTACTTATAATTACAAATGTAAAAAGTTATAAATTAATTTGGCCAAATATATTTGGGCCAATTCTGATTTTATAAAGCAATTGTTTTGTGTGTTTGTTTTTGTCCAATTTATAAACAGCTGTTTTATATGAGCTCAACAAAAGTTTTCTTCTTTTTAGACTTGGATTTTTGCTGTGTTTGGCTGTTACTTAGTTTAGCTTATAGATAAGTGTCATCCAAGTTAAAGACATGCTTCTACCAATGTTATAGCCTTGTCAAAATGTCAAAATTTGTTTGTTAAACATAATACATATTGTTGTATACACACTGTAACTTGAGAGTCTCTCATGTGTTCATATTTAATGTGTTAAGTATTGAGATTTTACTTTCAAGGGTTATAACTAAACAGATCCCTTGGTGAAAAGATTACAAGATAAGACACTAATTGATGGATTTAAGAAAAGCAGCTGCTGGAATAACATTAACCAGTTTTTTATTCATTAAAAAAGAGCCCCAGTAGTCTCAGTAGCTTTATGAAGGGACACCCCAATAAATATTGCTAAAAATAGCTTATTACAATATGTTTACATTGGCTATTGTCAGAAGGTTAAGTTTTCAAAAATAAGAAAATAAGTTTTTTTGAGTAAAAGATGTTGTTACTGCTAATAACATGGTATATTAAATGTATTCATGCCTTCCAATGTACAGTATTCTATAAGATAAAACTGAGATTGTTTGTGATGTTATTTTCTTCCTGATTTGAATATACACTTTGCTCTTATGCTCCAGATATTTATAATAACAGGTCCAAGTCAAGTCAACATTAGATCATCAGTAAAATAATTTTTTTCTTTTTTTTAATAAAGGGACTTTTTTTTTTTTTTTTTTTTGCTGTACCAGGGATTGAACTCAGGACTCTGAGCTTGCCAGGCAGGAACTTACTCTACTGAGCTATCTCCCCAGGTTCCAGTAAAATAATTTTCTAGCAAAAACTTATATGACATTATGTTGTCTATAGAGATGCTTATCCAAAATGGAGATTTCATCATCACTGTTATGCTATACCACTATGTATGACTATTTTTTTTAAAGAATTTATTTTATTTTATTTTATTTTTCTTGTTTCAGAACTTTATTTATTTTTATGGCCAGCTCAGCCTGCCCTGAGGGCAGGGCTGGCACAGCATGTGGTGCCGGGGATCAAACCATGGTCCCTGCAGCCGCCTAAGCTTTCCTAAGCAGGCGCTTTAGACCACTGAGCCATCCTGCTGGGCCCCCCACTATGTATGGCTATTGAAGTCAAATTTTCTCTGTAAAACTATGTAACTGTTAGGCTAGGGAGATAGCTCAGTAGAATAAGCGCTTGCCTGGCAAGCGCAAGGGCCTGAGTTCAATCCCCAGTTTAAAAAAACTAATTGTTGTCTATTAACATTCTACAGGATTTAATGACTAGAACATTTATGGTTTGTAAGAGATAACAGTTCTCTGGTTACACGTCATATTCCATGGTGTTTAATGTAAAGATAAAATTTTAGTAATTAAGTGTGTTGTTCCCAACAAAGTACACTAACGTTGAGCCTCAGTTGCCTGAGCACATGATCCTTGTTAACTCCTACTTCATTTCTCTATCTGTTCCTGATGTTCATGCCAAGCTTAATAGATAGATCTTAGCCTTCAAACCCCACAGGAGACTTCCTTAATCTGGCTTTTTATGTTTTCAATAATAGAGGCAAAAAGTGAACTATACACAAGTGCTAGCTTTTGGGTATCGCACTCAGGGCTCCCATCAAAGCAGGTCCTAGGCAAGGTAATGCTAAGTCTACACAAGAGTGCCCCCTGAGTTCCTCCTGGACCATGTTCCAAGTGTGGCAAAGGATGTACGTGTTTGTTGGTCTTTTGGTATACTTTGTACCATGGGGAGAAACAGAGGCAGAAATAAGGACAAGACAGACAGGACAAGAGCTGCGTCAGGTGGTAGCTCATCTTCCTGGTTGGCCAAATGACTCCCTGAACAATAGCAAGAGTCTTTATTTATACTTTTGCAAAGTTACAAGACACAATTAGTTGCCTAGAAGCTAACAGCCCACACGGTCTAGGCAAGATGTTTTTCTCAAGACTGAGAAAGCCGCTTTAGGCAGTGTGTCCTCTGCCTGCCCTCCCACATATGATCAATTTCAGCTTCAGGAGTCCTAACAAAGGACACTGGGCACAAGCCAGCCCCAACTCAGGACCTTGTCTCATCTGCAAGCTCAAGGGTCACTGAAAGTGTGACTGCCCTTTCCACTAGATTCGGTGAGTAATCCAGTTTCCATTGCACACAGGAAAACTCACTGTAGCCAAATCCATCCATAGTTAACCTGCTTGGTCTTGCTGCGGAAGAGGATTAATGGAGCTTAGGGTCCATAGCCCCCACTGAGGTATCTTTGTCAGAACTCCAAGTCTCACTGGATATCTCAGGTAGGACACACTCTTTTCTTGTGGACACAGAGGCCACATATAATGTTCTTTCTGAGTTTTTAGGTCACTGTATTATATCTATAGTCTCTGTAGTGGGAGTTGGTACCCAACTATACAACCCCTGCAAACAAGACTTATCACCTGCTGATTCCAAACTCTCTTCCACTCATAACTTTTTTGTAATACTAACATGTCCCACAGCCCTCTTTTAGATAGAAATCTTCTCCTCCAAAAGCTTAACTTCTCCTCTACCTTCCCCTCCCCCATGGCTCTTGTCCTCCAAACCTCATGCCAGCGCATCACCAAGCCATCCTTGTCCGTTCTGGGACACATCCAGTCCCACTTGTGCTACCCATACTCCTCCTGCACTAGTTTGCTTCAGGGATCCCTTGGCCTTCCTCTGAGTTCCCCAGCATCTAATAGCCTCTAAACACCAACAGGGACTCAACTCTGTAATTCACCATCTCCTTACCCATGGTGTTCTTAGAACTGCCCACTTACCACACAATAGTCCCATTCTTCCTGTACTCCAACCTAATGGCTCCTATCATTAGAACTGCCCACTTACCCCATTGTTCCTGTACTCCAACCTAATGGCTCTTAACATTTAGTTCAAGATCTCAGGGCTATCAACAGTTCAGTTACACCTACCCTGACACACGGTTCATAGATGATAGCTCAACAAAAACTGACACTCAAAAAGAGGAAGATGTGCCATAATCAATGGCTCTAGAGTTATAGAGACAAATGGGCTTTTAAGGGCTCATCTCAGAGCTGAAGAGAGCTCAGCCATCTAAGCACCTGCCTGGAAGGTGCAAGGACCCTAGTATCACATGCTGTGCCATCCCTGGAACCCTAGGCACCAAAACTGGGTGTGGTGACACACACTTATAATTCCAGCACTGGGGAGACTGAAATGGAATCACTATGAATCTGAGCTGGGTAGCAAGACCCTATACCAAATAAATAAATAGGCGGGAAAAAAGGCTCACCTCACCAAACTTACCCAGGAGCTGCACCTGCCTTACCCTCAGTTCTTTCCACTTAGCTCAAACTAGACTCAGGGCACTTACACACAAATGCCAAGAGCTAGAAAATAATCAATACTCTTCCCCTTCACCATGGTCATGGTGGAATGACACATTTGCATCACGGGTACCTTTCCTGTTTTCTTTTCTGGGTCACTTAGTCATGATAATGACCTGTGTACTCACAGCACTCTGCCTTTTTATATTTTTTTTCAATGTTTCCTCAATCTCAGATGTGAGCCTTCACTAATGATGAATCTCTCATCCTGGGCAAAACATCTGGCACTAGCTTCTATATGGGCATGAACCATCATTCCATCAGTCCTGCCCACCCCCAAAATGATGCCCCTATTCAGCAAGAAGCAATCTGAGAGAGTCATCTCCTCTTCATAACAACTAAAAGATGGGAATAATAGGGGCTGGCCCAAGTATGAATTGCTGAACCATTATGGTACTGGTCTAACATGGCTGAAGCCCCAAAACAACAGCTTAGCTTCCCAGCGACCACTTCCCTCTCTTCTCTCCTCAGGCCTGAATTCCACACCCTTTTAGCCTTTCTGTGCAAAAAGAAAAAGCTCCAGTCAGCTCCTTGCGTGTCACTGAGCAACCCCCCCACAACCCCACCCCTAGCAAAAGTCCACGCAACCTCAGCTTCCTTTGTCTCAGGTCAGAAGATCCCTGCCACTTTCCTGTAATTGTGTCCTCATTAAAGCCTTTTTATTTTTCCTTCCTCTTCTGCCTCTCCACTGTGCTGAAAAACTTAACAGTAACGTGAAGCACCTGATAATTGTTTTGTTGCTTCCAGAAGCAGTTTTAGATCAGAGAAACAGGTTCTAAATCGTGCAATGTTTGGTGAATAGATGGCCCCATTTCTGAAGCTCAAAGTCCTGAGGATACTTTCTGGTCGAAATCACAGGGTGGAGAGGAATTCAAGCCACAAACAGCATTTAAGATAAACATCTCCACCCAGAATGTATTGACAACAGCAAGGGTTTCCCAGGGCTGCCTTGAAATGCTAGAAAGATGAAAAGATGCAGTGAGTCTTTAAAGGACACCTGTGTGTTGGGGGTGGAAAGTGGGAAAGCAGCAAGGGCACAGTTCCGGCAGTAGGGAGATTTTGTGTCACACAAAGTGGCTACTCTGTCACTCACTCATCTAGGTGACCCATGAAGGTACTGTGTAGATGTAATTAATCTTGTTTGACACTGTGTAACATATACTGTCCATCACATGCACGGGCCTCACCAAACAGCCAAAGCCTCTATTGGCCAAGAGATGTTTCTGGAAAGAAAGGAATTCTGCCTCAAGACTGTAACATGGGAACCTGTCAGGTTGTCAGCCATGGATCTGATAAAATATTTTTATCGCAATCACCAGCAGGACCCTGGCTGCTTGTAACTACCAAAAAAACAGTGGGGAAAATGAAAGTGGAAATTCAGCGGGTTTAATTGCAAGCTTATGACCACATAAATGACCTGAACACAGTCAGATGAGATGACACAAGCCTACAATCCAAGCAACCCGAAAGGCTGAAGCAGGATTGCAAATCTGAGCCCAGCCATGTGCCACCATGCCTGGCATGAGAAAGCTTTTGGATAGTGATGTGCCTTGGGATTTCAGATTATTATTTTGAAGGTCTCTGAAAACTGTAACATCTTCAATTGTCATAATTTGGGCATGTGAAATGTCATCTGTTTTGACAGATTTGAAACTTTTTTTTCTTGTGCTGGGATCAACTCAGGGCCTCACATACACTAGGTATGTGCTGCCCTACTGTTCTACATCCTCAGCCCTTTTTACTTCTGTGAGAGCCCACCTGTTTCTATTCCTCATTTTTTTCACAAGTATGGCACCAGCCTATCTACTCTTATTTGACTGGGAACAAACCTACAAAGTTGTAGGTTTTAGGCTTTTATACAGACATGTACACATACGAGACCTGAGGGATAGTTATTAAAAACATAAATAAAAGTAATTATTTCTTGCAGGGCCTGGTGGCACATGCCTATAACCTCAGCACTTGGGGAGGCCGAGGCAGGAGGACTGCCTTGTGTGTTCAAGGCCAAAACCAATGAAGAGAAAATAAAAATGTTTTCTGTACAAAGTTCAGTGAGCACCAGCAATTCACACAGAAGCTTAGCATATTTCTCTCCAGCCTTTTAAATAAACAAATACTTGTATAATTGTATAACTGTATGACTAGCTATTTTCTTCCCTTCTAAATATATTTTTAAGACACAGATGAGGTAGCCAGATCGAAATTTGACTTAGTGACGTCTGTCCTATCCTCCCCTTGTGATTGCATGCCCATCTTCCAAGGCAAGAGGAGTATTTCTATGGCATAGTCTAATCTCCTGTCAACTTTGAACATATCTATGACCACACATCTGGGATTTGTTAACCACATCTGTTAAATTTGGTTTTGCTAACACTGAGTAGTAGCATGGGATTTTGCTGTAAGAGCATGTGGAATGTCATCAGAACCTTGACAGGGTAACAAAACAGCTCTGGCCACCCACCTATATCTGATCCATTTTCAGGCTGCAAAGGTGTCCTTAACAATGATCTTCACCAACTATCTAGACATCCTGAGTCAAAGGACAGGATCTCCCGTCCCAGTATCTAAATCTAAGAATTTATGTACGGTGACTTTTTCTGGCAAGCAAACTGTCCTTGATAGCTCATCTAGATAGGAGACTTGGGGAAATTTTGGCATTCTGCTCCATAGAAGATAACTACAGTTAACAGTAACAAGTTGTACATTTAAAACATGGCAGCTACAATTTTAAAATGCCACAAGAAAGAAATGGTTAACTATTTAAGGTAACGGATATCCTTATTGGCCTGAGTTGATCATTGTACAATGTAGTATGTTAAAACATTGCAGCCAGGTGCAGTGGCACGTGCCTTCTAATCCCAGTAATCCACAGGCTAAGGCAAGAGGATTGGTGGGAGTGACACCAGCCTGAGCTACAAAGTGAGCTCAAGGCCAGCTTGAACTGCAGTGAGAGCCTGCCTCAATAAGTAAGAAAATAAACATTTTTTATTGCAAACTTATATGTAATTCAATCAACTAAAAATAAAACTATGAGGGCTGGCAGCATAGCTCAGTGGACTAAGCACTTGCTGAGGGAAGTACAGGGGCCAGGGTTCTGTTCCTGGCCCCATCTGCCCCACTGGCCCCACTCTCTAGTGCACTGAACCATCGATGGAGTCCGGGCACGGTGGCGCATGCCTGTAATCCCAGTTCCTGGGAGGTAGGAAGCAGGAGGATCACTATGAGTCAGTAGTGAGACCCTGTACAAAAAAATAAAAGATAAAAATAAAACTATGAAACTGAAAGGGCCATCCAAACAGTGGATTAAAGCGCCTGCAAGCAGCACAGGAATCAAAGGTTTCCCTGAACACTGAGAAAGCAACTGAACACTGAGAGAGCAACTGACACTGGGTGTGGTGATGCATGCCTGTAATTCCAGCTCTTGCAAAGCTGCAAACAGGCAGATAACTACAAGTCTGATCTGGTACTAGGACCCTGAACACCCTGTAGAACCTTCTCAAAAATGTAAAAAAAAAAAAAAGAAAAAGAAAAAGAAAAAAAACTATGAAATTGGGTTAAGACATGTACAACGGACAGCTGACCTAAAGCATTTTTTGGTTGACCTGAGATTCTTTTTTCTTTTCTTTCTTTTTTTTTCCAGTACTAGAGATCAAATGTGGGACATGCCATTGAGCTATATCCTCAGCCTGATCTGAGATTCTTGTGTACACTGACCTTGAAGTTGAAGTGATCCTTCTACCTCAGCCCCTAGTAGCTGGGACTACAGGTCTATGCCACTACACACAGCTTAACTTAAAAAAGCCAAGTCAGCCAGGCATGGTGGCCTGTAATCCTAGCACCTGGGAGGCTGAGGCAGGAGGATCAGTGTGAATT
>PVJA010053762.1:0-11838 GCA_004027025.1 Myocastor coypus
AAAAAAAAAAAAAAAAAAAAAAAAAAAAAAAAGTGAAGGAGAAATGAAGGACTGTTGGGAAACAAAAACTGATGGGCTTCACGGCAGCGGACCTGTTGTGTGGAAAATGTTGAAAGGTCTGCAGGTAGCAGATGGTGAGGTCTATGCAGGGGAAGGCAGAGTCTCAGAGAAGGAGTGAGCGAAGGTGAAGCAAAAGGTTCTATTTTTCCTACTCTTAATTGGCCCAGAAGTTAACTGTTTGCTTAACCCAGTTATAGTGAGATTGAGCTGGTAACCTCTGTGTGTGGGTGAGATGAACCGGGCAGTGTCACAGGGGCGGCAGTGGAGGGGGGCACCCATGCCCTGCTCGACAGCACTTCTGCTGAGGGACTGGAAGCACCCTGTGTTCAGTAGAAACCACACTTTAGTGCTTTGGGTTTTGAGTTTTGGTGTTTTCCTGGCCAGTGGTGAGTGATGTGCTCTGATTTTCTCTCCATGCTGGGCAGCAGCCCCAAGCCCCAGCTCCTAGCCAGCCACGGGGTCACATAGGACCCCACCGAGACTACACAGTGTACTATGGTGCTTAGCAGCCACAGTGGATATATTGGGGGTGACCTGACACTGTACTATCGTAGGTGCTGGCTGTACAGCAGTGTTTGAATGTAGGCAGATGTCTGTCTGTCTATCTATCTATCTATCTGTCTGTCTGTCTGTCTGTCTGTCTGTCTGTCTGTCTATCTATCTATCTATCTATCTGCCTATCTGCCTATCTGCCTATCTGCCTATCTATCTGTCTTAATAAAACTTTCATGAAGAGGCGTGACCTCTTGAGAGAAGAAGCTCCTGTCTGTACAGGAGTGTAGCCCAGCCCTTTGTGTGCTTCTTCCCTCCCACTGTAGGCAGTAAGTACCTCAATTGCTTCTTTCAATTCTAGATCTTATCCCTGCTCTAGGGGTGATTGTGTCCCTTTGGTGGATATTTCTGTGATCCCTGTTGGACATGGTGTACATTGAGCGTGTTCTTGTTCAAAGTTAGTGTCACCTGCTAGAGCATCACTCAGCCCTAGAGCTGCATTTTGAGCATTAGCTGTCTGCCCCCCTAGTACAGATTTAGTGTCTGTCTAGGCCCTTCTGTGGCCTCCTGGGCCAAGAGCCAGCAGTCCGTGCTGTTTGTAGACTGCCTGCCAGCAGTTGGGACCTTGCCCCTGGGAGTCTGCACCAGATCTTCCTGTGCCAGTTTCTTGGCGGCAGGTGGGTCAGCACTGTTGGCATTTTGTACCTCAGAGGTTGCTGTAGGAACAGCATTGGAATCTGTTTCTGCTGTGTTGCAACTTCCCTGTGCCCATTTGTTTCACTGACCCAGATGGCTGACCCAGGGAGTATCCTAGGTTATGTATGCATTTGCTCTCTCCTTGAAGAGGGTTTCTCTGGGCATCTGCCTATTTCTTGGACCCTTTGAGTTTCCATAGCATCTTCTATAGATCTGTGCCTCATGTGACTGTTCTATCCCTTCAATAGTCTAATTTTCCATCTCTGACCATAGGCTGCTGTCTGTAGGTGTCTACAGCCAAACTGATGCTCCTCAGCTTATGATGGAGCTATGGCTCAGTTGTAAGTTGGAAACAGTGTACGTGGAAGATGCACTTAGTGCACATACCCTGCTGAACGTCATAGCTTGACAGTGTAGTGTACTGTAGAGTATCAGATGTTTCCCTTTCTGACCATGTGGCTGATTGGAGTGGCTGCTGGTTCAACATCACGAAGAGTATCAGTAGCCTAGGGAAGATATCAGAGTTCAAAATTCGAAGCATAGTTTTTGCTGAATATCACTTTTGCAGCATTTTGAAGTTATAGGTTGATGATGGACTGTGTGAGGAAGAGCAGCCAGCCAAGCCCTGAGCCGACTGTTCTGGCCCTTCTCTGAGCAAAATTTCTCCATCCTCAATGAGTGGCGGCTGGTGCCCTTCTAGCAGAAGGCTATCTGTCTGTAGTAAAATGCTGTCACATTCTTGGTAGCTTTTTGGGGCAGTTTGTTCCTAGGGCACTGCCTGTGTGACAATGGGACCTGGAAGCACTTTACTTGGGGCCAAAGTTGGCCCTAGAGTAAATCAGGCTCCCCGCTCATGAGCAGATGGAGTAACTCTTTATATCCTTCTGCTAGCATGTTTGTGCATAAACAATTTCCATTTTTGTTAATTAAAAATATTTTTTGTTTGGCAAAACCATCACAAGTCTTGCTACTCAGCTTGGATTCATAGTGATCCTCCTATCTCAGTGTCCCCAGCATTGGAATTACAGGTGTGCACCACCATGCCCATTTTTGAGGCTGGCACAGTGCACAGTACATGGTATCAGGGATTGAATCCGGGTCCTTGCACTTGCCAGGCAGCACTTAGAGTGAACTATCTTTCCAGCCCCCATTTCCACTTCATTAGGAGTCTTTTCTGGGAATTGTCATCTTTATTTGAGCATTCCTCAGATGTTATCCAAGACATTCTTGATATTTCAGCTTTCCATGTTATTTTTTGTCCTGCAGTCGTGGGGTAATTTTCATTGATACTGAACAGCAAGACAATAATTGTCTCTCGAAGGAAACATGCCATGCTTACATGGGTAGATATTTGCTGGCCCGGAATTCAGATTGCTGCTGAATGGCACCCATGGGCTTCTGTCATAGGCTTCAGTCTGTGTAAGAGTTGATGATATCCCCAAAGCATCTTTATGTGGAGTTCAGGGCCTCAAGGCATTGACTGAGCTGCTGCTTTTTGAAGTCAGGGCGCAATCTGATGGGATTCACATTCCCATTTGAATGTCACCTTCTTTTTAGTTTATGATTAGGAGCTAGCAGTTTACTCAGAGGTGGACTCCACATTCTTCACAATCCGAGCAGCTGATGAGGTGTGCTGGGCTTCATCTTTGGTTCCAGGGGGTAGGCAGTGATACCAGTTGATTTTTCTTGCCTATTGAATGTTTTAGATGTCTCCTGCCAAAGTTGTTCCTAAGAACTTTACTGCTTGCTTGGCCCTTTGAGTGTTTGCTGGGTTTATCAGCCAGCCCCCGTGAGTTCTCTGTCACTACTGCACTTAATTCAGCCCCAGTTTGCTCTTCAGTTTCTGATGATATCGGCACTGCTTCAGTGTAGAGCATTCCTGTGCTCAGCTCACGCCTCAGTACAAATCCCTCCCGACCAAATCAGAACACTAAGCTGGTCAGTTCACATAACTCTGCAGCAACACAGTAAATGCAAATTAGGATCTTATCCTGGGGAAACCAAGCTGAGTTGACTCTTTTTTTTTTTTTTTTAAGATAAGCATTGATTAAAAACATTTGCAAAACCATCACAAGGTAATAGCTTCCTTTATTTTGTATTTGTCATTACTAGAAACCCATCAGAGACCCTTAGAGGATGTACTGTTTTATTTGAACCTCAACAACATGTTAGTATCCAGAGCTATTTGTTTCTTTTTCACTTCAAACAGACCTTTTGAAGATAACGAATTGTGCTTACAAAATGACCTGGATCTGCTACTTCCAAATATTATTCTTTCTTACTAATATGTTGATAGGTTGGTTAAAAAGAAATTTTGAAATAAAGCAAAAATGTGTTCAGTGCACATTAAGTGGATGGCCCATTTCCTGTCTCTGAGGCACAACACCTGATAGCCTCAACTTAAACAGGGAAAAGTTTAATTTAGCTTGTAGTTCCAGGAGATTCAGTACACTGTGGGCTCTGAGGCAGAAACCTTATGGCAGAAGAGTGTGGTGGAGCAAAGCTGGGAAACAGAATGGGGAACAGGGCCACAGAGATAGCCAAGGGACCATATATAGTACCCAAGACCACACTACCATAACCCCTCATGCACAACCAGGAGCATACTTTACTAATAGGCCAGGTGTTTCTTAATCCAGTGCAGCTGGTATATCAGGATTGAGGGTTGCAATCCATCCATCCCTTGCCATCTTCACACCTCAACACATCTCCATAAACCAAACTTAATCTTGAAATAAGGACATTAGGAAAATCGTAATTCAGCCTATTGTAGTATAACATGTTTGAATGTAACTATAAGTACAACAATCCCTTGCCCAAAATTCCAGTATTTTTTAAAAGTCCAAGTCTTTTCTGAGACTCAAGACAAATGCTTAGCTATGCATGTCTCTAAAAATAATACAGAAACTACATAATCTTTAGGTATGATGGGTGAGGGTAGACATTATCTTTGCAAAAGAGAGGAATAGAAAGGAATTGGACCAAAGTAAGATAAAAAAGCAACAGGACAAACATTACTTTCTGTACTCCCATGCCCTGTATCCACTGCACATGCATGGTGGCAAGATATGAATTCTAGACAGTTTGAACAGCCCTACCCCTGTGGCCTTGCTTGTTGTGGCCCATATGGCCCCTCCCTTTGTTTGCCCTAGCTTTGAAGATATAGCTCTCCTCAGCAGACATTCCACATTCCTGGCATTGTTAGTCTCCTCTGTATCTCTGGCATTATTCTTTAATTTTTTTTTTTTTTTATATTAGGGAAGGGTCTACAGGGTATTCAGGGTCTCACTACTAGATTAGACATGTAGTGATCCACCTGTTGACCACCTCCCAAGAGCTGGGATTATAGGCCCAAGCTATCATGCCCAGTCTCAATTGCCAGCTCAGGGTGCCCTGGAGGTGAGGCTGGCATGGTAGACCCAGGGATTGAACCCCTGGCTCCTGTGCTGCTTGCAGGTACTTTAATCCACTGAGCTATTTGGCCAGCCCCCTCTGGCTTTATTCCTATAGCTTCAAGCACTGCCTTTGGGCTCTTTGCCTGGCCTCCCAGGGCTTCCTTTGAAATCTAGGTGAATGTCTTTTTGACCCCATAGTTCTTTCATTCGGTGTGCCAGTAGAAATACCATTATCCTCTTTGGGGGTAAGCAGTTACCTGGGTGTCCGCAGGGTCTCCCACCCAGGACAATCTACTACACTAGGCCAGAGTGCTATATGCTGTGGTTTGTTACCATTTCATTTTCTTATACTTGGTTCTTCAGCGGGAAACTTTCATGGAAGGGATCTAAGCATAGATTTTCTTCCTAAGAAAGTGATGTCTGCTGGAGAGCTCACGCACTGGGAGAAGACACAGTTGGTGGAAAGGTGTGGGGAGAAAGAGGATGGGGATAGGAGGTATGATTGGAGGCTTGTGGAGCCAGCAGGTCTGGGAAGAGGTGACCAAGGGAGAAATCAGAACCTCAGAGCCCTCTGAAAGCATTAAGACCATTATAGGAATTGAAATTAGAAACATTGTATGCATTTTTAATATTGCTGCTAGGAACAAGACTGTAGCCTTCAATGTTTAATGCATGGACTGTAATAGAGAGCTGAGCTTCTTTCCATGGTCTGGTTTTCCCTGCTTTTCTTCCAGAAGTGGGGTTCTATTTTAGGCCTATTTTGGAGAAGTAGATTCTACCTGGAATGATACACCTTCCTGCCAAGGTTAGAGATGTCTTTCTGTCCTCTGTGCAGAGAAGCATCAAATACAGGCCAAGTGCTCTACCTTGGAGTTGTGGCTCAGGTGGAGCACCAGGCCCTGAGTTGAGTCCCTAGTGCTGCCCAAACAAGATAAAACAAAACAATCCCTTGAAAAACAAAAACAGTGCTTGCTCTTGATGACTGGCTCCAACCCCCTTTTGTATATTTGTTATGTGAAATTTGTAGGGGTTATAGGCAACTTGGTATTTATAGATTCTAGTATCAGATATTCATATAATCAGCTGGATCTCTGTTAGGGATAGAAAAAGAGGAAAATATATTTCTTTTTCTTTGTAGCATTCATTTCAGCAGTAATGCACCTCCAGTGTTAGTGTGCTCCCTTAGTAAAGTCTTTCTCCATCACTACACATATCTACTTGGATAAGGCCTTAGGGGTGAACTGCAGCCTTTGACATTGGTAGGATTTTAAATTGATAGTCAAAAGCAGAGTGACTTTGAGTTAGTTTCATTATTATCTGAAAACTATTTGGACATTGAGTTGGAAGTACGGTGGTACCTTAGCTCCCAAACTTAATTTTTTTTATGATTTTGGAAAAGATGGCCACATTTGTGTTTGTGTGGGAAAAATGACTGTGGTTGTGTTTGTCTGGAGTATATAAACAAAAACAAAAATTTGCCAAATGCTCCTATTTGCCAACCAAATTGTTTGTAAGCAAAAGCATTTGTGCATTGAGATACCACTGTATTCTATATCTGTCCTTTCTGGTAAGTGATGCACCAGCCCTTTGTGACTTTGGAGTACTTTAAATGTAGCTGGTGGGACTGTGGAACTGGAAACTCAGTTTTACTGAGTTTAAATTTAAACAGTCCCGGCAGTGGGGCAGTAACTTCCATCCCCACAGTGGCCCACAGTGTCAGGAGAGTCTTGAGTCCTTAACCCAGACCCAGAGTGAAGCTGCCATGTCCCTTTCTGGCCAGTGCCACGAGCAGAGCATGAGGTGGGAGAGGGTGTGTCTGCCTCAGCCCGAGCACTCTCCTGTTGTGCAGTAATGGTGAGAAAGAGCTGTGACTGCACCCCTGCTCCATGTCATGAGGTGGAGTCCAACCCCAAGCTGTGCTGTCTCCCCTCATTTAGTGTTCAGGGTACACACTGGCCAGCACAAGGACTTAGTTGAGCTTCCTTCTTAGTGAGTAATTAACATGATAGCTAAGACAGGAGTTGTACATTTGCAGATTCCAGGCTGCTTTTGTGAGTGAGGGAGCTAGTGAGTTGGCTTTGATATGTAGTGTGTCTTCTTGCGTGCAGACACTGACCATTTCTATCAGCTGCAAACCCTCTGTCTTGACTTCCTTTGGTCATTTGCTGCGTGGATGCCTCCCAGTTCATCTTGTTTAAGTGGAACCTGCAGCCGAAGGTAAGAAGAGCTCATCTGTCCTCACTTCAGCCAAGCTAAAGTAGTTTCGCCAGAGCTAGGACAGGCCCGATTTGCAGGTAGGAGCATGCAGAGAAGAGCAAAACACTCTGCTAACTGCTCATCAGTGGTCTGAGGTTGGTGGAAGGGGACAGTGGAGATGGAGCCTGCCCAATACCAGGAGGACAGAGCTGTGGCTCCTGACTGGGCCCTGGGCAGTGGGCATCATATGCATGGAAGTTACTTATTTTATAAACTAACCTGGGAGCGTCCCTGCCAAGCAGGGTAGAGCTAAGTGCCAGTTCATCAATACTAGCCTAAATACTTCAGACCTTGCCATCTATAATGTAGTGTACTGCATGTACATTTGGATATTTTCTAGAAACAGAACATATCAGTTCATCTTGTTTAAGTGGCACCTGAATAACCAAGATTCAGAATTTTGATAACTAGTCAATTTGGTAACAAGATTATTCCTTGATAAACTGTCGTGAATGGAGCAGAACCTTTGGAGGAAGCTGTCACTCACCAGAAGCCACATACTCTGTGCCAGGGCCGGCATGAAAATGCATGGGTTGGAATCTTGGGGGCTGAGAGTGAAGGGGAGTCCAGCGCCTTCTCCAGAGCTGCTATCCACCCAGAGCACTTTTGTGGGTGGCTTTGAGCTTAGACTTTTCTACTGTCCCAGTGGGCAGGAAAAGCTAGGCAGAAGTGATTAAGCTCAGTCCTCATGGTCTCCTGGGGCTCAGAGTCCTGCCCAGAGGCAAGGGGCCCAAGGATGTCCTCTTCCCTGTCAGCGAGACCTTCCTTGGAAAGCAGTTAACTGTGGTGCTTTAAGGACATGTGACAGTATTGGAGGCAAAGCACTGGAAGGCAGGAACCTGGAACCTTGAATATGTGGTGAGAATGAGGGGCTGTGCCCCTGTGACTCAGCATGGGCAGCCCTAAGGCTGTGACCAGCCAGGGAGACTGCAACCCTTTTTTCCCTGTGACACAGGGAAAGCTGGTAGCTGCACGGGCTGAGGATGTGGGCTGGCAGTGCCGGCTTTGCCTTCCCTGGTGAGGAGTTACTTGGTGGGGGGTACTCTGGTCTCTGGAAAGTCCTAATGGGAGCATCATTATAGCTGGAAGGTGACACAACTTAAAAACTCAAAACCTCCACTGCTGCTGAGATTTTCTTTTTGTGGTAGAGAATAGCATTTGGAATAGCAGTACTGTCTTTTGCCTGGGGCTGTAACTCAGCAGCTGAGCGTTTGCTTAGCTTGCATGAGACTCTTGATTCAAATCTTAGTGTGGTGAAAGTAAGTGTGGATTTTAAAAGAAATTTAGATTTCCATACAGGTAGCCTGTCAAGTGGGTAAATTGCTCCTAGTTTGGACAACTCAGGGTTTCACAGTAGACTTTAAGGAAAAAAGGATGACTGGGCATTTATTTTTTATGGGCAGAGGTCCCATTACCTTTAAAAAATGAGATTTGATGCCCCACCTTTGTATTACTAGGGATATGAACCCATGACTTTTGCATTTAGCTACATATGCAGCCTTTTTCTTATTTCTTATTTTGAGATAGGGTTTCACTAAGTTGCTAAACTACCCAGACAGGACTTACATTTGTGATCCTCCTGCGTCAGTCTTCCAGAGAGCTGGGATTACAGTTATGACTTGCCACACTGGACTGAGATGTGTACTGCATTGGTAGGGATGAAGGGGTTAACTCCACAGAGGTAGATTAGGAGCTAATCTCTTGAAAAAATAACACAGAAAATGACCTTTTCCACCTATTCTCTGAGGCAGTTGGAGTACATTTCCAGCAGACCAACACCCAGGACACTGTGTGACTTGGTGTCTGTCATTAGCTCAGTCCCAAAGTGAGGTGCTGCCATTGTAATTGAATTAATTTTAATCTCCTTAGCAGTGCTTTTTCATATTTTAATTGAGTGTACAGAACCCGCAGGGGATGCATTTCTGAGTGGTGGCTCCTGTCCTTCAGGTGCACACCATGGAGACCCAGTGTGCAGGGCTGACCAAAGTGTGAGCCCTGTGAGACCACAGGGCTCAGCTTGTTGCCTTTCACCTGAGTGCTCTGCATCTCTAAGCAGCTCTCTTCTTCCAGAGGAAGGGAGAGGCAGCGTGGTGTCGGTCCTGTCTTACACTCCATATCCGTTATAGCACTGCAACCTCAGGTGGAGGGGCAGCGTGCTGTTGGACAGACAGGTGGTGATTTGGGGAAATTGAGACCTGTTTGGTCTCCCATCATGTTTCTCTAGTTTAAACAACCTCTTTCCAGTCAAGCACAACGTAAACGTGTGTTTAAACCTGTAGGTTGTGCAAGTAAGATAGCTCTGGATGCCTTCTTGTCTGCCAGCCCATGCCCAGTGGCAGCACTCTGGGAAACACGGTGGCCCTTTGGCCTGGGGCTGTGGGCAGCAGGCAGCACTGGGACTTTGGGGGCAGAGAGCCTGGGTTGCCCAGCTGGCAGCACATCTCCGGGTGGGTTAGTGACCGGGTTCACAGGAGGATGTTGGACATCCTGTGCTGCAGCCTGCTAGTCCTCTGTGGACAATGAGTCTTGGAGCTGGGCTTCTTCCCCTGACAAATGGACTTTGTCCCAGAAAAGTATATGGCATGTGATCTCACACACACACATTCATTCTCTCTCTCTCTCTCTGGGCTGCCTTTCTTTCTTCTCAGATCAGCTGAAATACATTGTAGGGCACCTGGGCATAGAGCCTGGAAAGGCAGCTTCTCAGAGCTATTGGCCACTCAGCCTGAGGAAGCTGCTGTCCTGCAGGCCTCACGGGACCAGGCCTTTCTGTGTGCATCCTTCTGAGCCCTGGTGTGAGGGTGCAGTCCCAGTCCCAGTCGTGACACAGATTCTGAGCGGTCAGGGCACCTGTGCACCCTAGGGTGGTCAAGAACCTGCAGGGGACAAGACTATCCCTGCCCTGGCTGTGTGCCTGGTTTCCACTGAGATGTGCCGTGGCTGTAAAGGGTACAGTACATTTCAATGACTTCATATAAAAGAAGCTGTAATGGTGCATTCTTAATTTTTGTCCGATATAAATGTCACCCTTTTATCTAACATCCTTCTAAAACACTTGCAATCCCTTAGCTGTGGCTTGCATTAAGTTTCTGGAAGACAGTGTTAGTTGAAGGCCCTGAGGGCTTTAGCTGTGCTCTGGGACAGTCAGGGTGTGTGGACACAAAGCCACATTTGCTGGCTCTAGGCCTCATAAAAGGCGCATTTTCTGTCAGGACTCCTAACAAGAAGGTTGCAATAAGGAAAGAGTGAGAGTGTGGGGCAATATATGGGTGTGAAAGTGTAAGTGGGCTGCCTAGGACTTTGAGATCCCAGTGAGTCCAGCTGAACTGTGAGCTGCACAGTCTCCTCTCCTCATCTCTTTCTCCTTGTCTCCACAGAGTATGCCACAGAAAAAGTGTGTGGAAATTTATTGCTGTCATGAAAGGTTTTGATCACAAGGGAGCAAGAAACTATACTGTTAAAATTTTAAGTAGATGTGTTTTTAAATGTGAGAAGGTGATTTTATAATGACAGGCTCAGTCATTTCATTCATTCATTCATTCATTCATTCACTTTTGTGGTACTAAGAACTGAACCCAGGTCTTCATACTGAGCTATATCCCCAGGGCTTTTTAATATTTTATTTCCGTATAAGGTCTTTTTACCTGCCAGACTAGGCTTGAACTTGGGATCAGCCTCCCACTCTGCTGGGGTTATAGATGTGTGACACCATGACTGGCTGAGTTACTCATTTTAAAGAGAGAAATACGGTTCAGGAGTTTTCCTCATGCGATATCTATTGTTTATTTAAAAGGCAACTTGTCTTTGTTCTGATTGATGATTTTGTGCTATTTTTAGATAGACCAGGGGAGTCCCAGGCCTGGCCAGGGCTGCATTCAGGCAGCGTGGCTGTATCTCAGCTTCCATTCTCAGGCCTGGCTACTTTTCCCCATACAGTAGGTCTGCTCTTTTCCAGCATTTGTGTTTCTCCAGGGCCTTGCCTACTGTTGTGTGCTAAGATGAGGCTTCTAACTAGGGGAGGCAGGTAGGCACTGTTCTTTCATCTGCTCTCTTTCTCACCCTCCTGGTGCCCAAGCTGGTACCTTCCAGTGCCAGCTGCTTCATCTTGGGGATCAAGTGCCCCCAACATGTAGACAGTAGACACTTGAAGCTCTGTGTCTGTGCCTGTCTATTTTTTAAGTAGTTGTTTTTAGTAGTTTAAAAGCAATATTCTAGTTGAGGCATTTTAAATCACTGTGACGATTCTGAACCACTCCCACTTTCTTCCTTATAATAGCCCAGGGCCATGCAGCTTGAAGGGCAGTAGGGGGATGGTAGGGCACTTCACCTTCCTGTCCCCATCAGAGTGGCCACAGGGAACTTAGCCTTCTACTCCTCATCTCTGTCAGTCCAGGAAGCTGTGTAATTAAGTAGGCTTCCAGGCAGACCCTGCATGCAGCCTCTACTTCCAGCTGCTGGCATCCCAAGTCTCTTGTCTGAAATATCAGGAGCCCTGCTTGTCCCTCAGGAGCAAGTGCTTTGGTAGACTGTTTAGACTCTTGCTCAGGGAATACTGATGTGCACAGTGCGTTGTTTCACAGCCTCGATTTCTTTGCAAGTCGCTCTGAAGAGTCCTGTGCAATATGCATGCTGCCCATTCGCCCAAAGACATTTAGGGTCCTGTGGGAGAAGCAACTCCTATGAGTGGGCATCATCAGAATTTCCCACCCAAGTCATTCCATAAAAATGGACTCAAAACACATTTTTCAAGCCCTAGCCAATATTTACTTGCTATAGTCCATATAACCATGATGCTGTCATCAAGGTTTCCTGGGGGTCCCAAGAGTTGACAAAGCAGGGTGGGAGCCGTGGAGAGGATTTAACAAGTTGCCTCATACCCAGCAGTTAGGGTCTGGGAGGGTGAGATGATGATGATGATGATGATGTGTGTGTGTGTGTG
>PVJA010053763.1:0-11850 GCA_004027025.1 Myocastor coypus
AATGTAAGAAGTAATTATCACACACACACACACACACACACACAAAGTTCTGGCCAAATAGCTCAGTGGATTAAAGTGCCTGAAAACAGTCACAGGAGCCAGGATTTCAATCCCCAGGCCCACCATGCCTGCCACACCCTGGGGACACGCTGAGATGGCAGTTGAGCCTGGGCATGGTGGTGTGTGCCTGTAACCCTGGCTCATAGGAGGCTGTAAACAGGCGGATCACTATAAGTCTGATCAACAGTGAGACAATGAATGCCCTACAGACCCTTCTCTAAACTGTAAAATAATAATAATAATTTCCATATAAATGGATTAAAATACTAGAGAAAATTAAGAAACTACGTATGGAAGACAGCATAAAAATCTCATACTAAATGTTCATGTCCTAATCCCTGAAACCTCAGAGATGATACTTCTCATGCAAAAGGAACTTGCAAATGTATCCAAATAACAGTCTTCAAGTGGAATGATTATCTCATGTTACCTGGTGGGCCCACGTTATTTGAAGAGCCTTATGTTACCATGACAGAAGATTCGGGAGGAAAGGTAAATGCACATAATTTTGATTTTGAAGTTCGATGTAGATACTATACTCTAAGGAAAGTAGAAGATCTCTAGAAGCTTTCAAAAAAAGTAAGAAAACAGATTTGAGCCCTGGTCCCTCCGGAAGAAAGGCAGCCCTGCTGTAATGGTTGACATATTGTGTCAACTTGCAAAGCTTAGCAATAAGATAAGACTCAGCCGGGGGCCAAGGTCCTCATCCTGTGAAAGAGGGGTCCCAGCGATAGAGTGCTACATTCACCCTGTGATGGGTGCATGGCTTGCTTATAATACAAAGGAGGGAAGGAAACTTGCTCCCCTTTTCCTTGGCTCTCATTGCTTTTTCTGTCTTTCGCGACCATAGGACTTTGCCCTCTGCCCCACCTCCCTTCTTGGAGCCAGCTGATTCCAGACTAAAACCTCCACAATCTATAAGCTAAATAAAACTTCTATTCTTTAACATTGGCCATTGAATATTTTGTCCTAGTACCTACAGAAAGGTAACCAAGACATTGGCAGTATTTTTAATTTTAGACTTTCAGCTTCAAAATTGCAGAAGCCTAGAGTTGTGCTGCTTGAGGATACAGATGTAATGGCAAAATAATGTAGTATTTATTGTAGGAGGCAAGCTTCTTTAATTTAACCAATAGAAACCAGCTAAATATATTGTATTTATCTGACAATCAAATTTAACTGGCTTCTCTATATTTTACCTATCAACACTAGTAACAAACTTTTTGTTATGTTCATTTTTATCTTGTTTTATTTTGTTATGTTGCTAAGTAGTAAAACTAGACCAATATTAACAAGCAAAAGTTAGTGAGATAGTTGATAAATAAATTGAATAATGACATAAGTACTTCTTAATTTTGTTAAAAACTAGTAGTTTCAACAAAAGTAGCATTTTAGGGACTCAGCTGGCTTTGTGGAAGGAGCAGTCTCTCTTGACTAGTGTTTAGGTAGAAGAGGATTCCAGGAAGTGGCATGTGATCTGATGAGTTCAAATGTTAAAGGAATTAGAACTAACAGAGCCACGCCTCTCTAGGTTCTGTTAAACTTAGTTTTCCCACTTACAGAATAAAGAGGAAAACAGCATTTTCAGTACTCATTGGAACGGTGAGAGATTAATGTGGTAATGTTTATAAAATGTTTGCACTACTGATCCAATAATAGTCAAGAAATAAGCATTTCTAGCTATTTATTATCACGACATCCACCAGCAAACAGGGACATAGCTACATGCAAATTCATGCAACGCCTTCGCGCTCAGGGCACTGACTACACTAATGCCATTTCTACTCAAATTAGCTTAACGGACTGTGCTTAGACACTGCAAGTAACTCCTCTCCAGGCTCACTTTGGATGTTATTTTAAAGTGTTTTTATGACACGTGGTCTCCAATAAAGTGAATATATAAATTTATACCTGTTATTACAGTAAAAGACACATTGACATTACTGCTCATCAAAATTTTTCTCCTTGCTTTGAACACATTTATCCCATCTTATTGCCATTTTCTGCAGCTGGCCTGGGAGTCCTCTTTCCTAAGGCTCTGTAGTTGTGCTAGTATGACAGTCTCGATGCTCTGTAGCCATTCAAAATTTTGCCAAGGATCACTTGGTCTTCAGAAGAAAAGACAGAAGTCTCAGTGTACCAGGATATGGAGTGTGGGTGAGGATGTACCACAGTGTTCACAAGACTGGCTTTCTGAAGCTCAGAAGCTGCATTTATCCTATGTTTATTATACCTCATCTGGATGAGCTTCCAGAGCAGCTTCAGAAAGTAGAAAGAATAATGGGATAAATGTGTGCAAATGGAGAGGGCTAATTTGTTTTTTTCTTGGTTTTCATTTCAATAAGAAAAATAGGTAAAATATCAATAAAACAGTTTCAAAAAAGGATACTAGGACAGTTACAATAATTAATACATTGCATATTGTTATCCTCATAGTAGTCATTCATTTTTTTTTACTTTTTCTTTTTTTGCAGTAGCTGGGATTAAACTGAGGACCTTGCACTTGCTAGGCAAATGCTTATTCTACTGAGCTATCTTCCTGTCCTTAGTAATTATTCAAAGGACAAGATGCAGACATGTTATCTTGTGTAAACAATATTAGTACAAACTTTTATTGTCAATGAGCTAACAGAATGTAACTGTATATCTTTCCTGAGAGGACTAATTTGAAGGGGATTAATTGCAACATGGCTTTTACTACAATAATACATTTTATTGAAAAATACTGTACCTTTTTATCAACCTTTGTGTATCTTTATTGTTTTTAACATATGTAAAATTCATGTCTATTTAACCCTCCGGGGCACCAAAGAATGTTAAAGTTACTTGTGTGGAGGACTGATTACATTGCTGGCAGCTCTGGTTCTGAGTTTTAACTTTATCTAATGGGATTATGTCATAGTTTATGATATATAAGAGTCAATTTCTCTGACGTTATATTTAAAAATCAGGATATAGCCTATAAAACATAACCATGACATTATATTCCTTTTGCCCTAAAGATTTATCATTCCTTTAAAAATATTCCTACAAAGTTTAAATAGAAAGCAAGTAGCATCTCTACATGTTTCTATGCAGATTTTATAGGTAAAAGAATAAATGTGTTGGTATGGCTGGATGAAATGTTTTTAAAATATATTGAAATACTGGCAATATGTGGAATCAAAAACTAAAAGCAGCTTTGAGCCTTTTCACATTAGTAATGATAAGCTAGTGTCTAAGACCCACAAGAAATATGTGTTACATACTCAAGGTAAAGTGTTTATGTGCACAGAAAAATATACATTCACAAGCGTCTGTACACACACACACGTTTTTAACGAAAGTAACATGAAAATATAATGGTCCTGCGGAGCCAAGCTAAAGATAGATTTACTTCATACTAATCCACGGTTTTTAGCTTTATGGGGGCTTAGGTTATTTTCTATTGAGGTTTCTTATCCATTGCTTTAAAAGGAAAAAAATGAAGGACTAATTTGCTAAGCAACAAAGCCTGGCCCTACTCAACCCAGTTTAAGCTGTGGATGTGCTGAATATGAAAGAAAGACATGAATGAAAATGTGAATGCTTTCCCTGGGGTGTACAATTCCTAGAAAAATGTAGATTCTGTTATTCCAATGAATAATTTTATAAATGTAGGTGTATAAATCGTATATGCATCAAATGTCTATATACTAGGTTTACATAGATCTATCTCAATGTACATATTTTCAAATGTATTTTGATATGGTCTCATAGTAATTCTTTCTATGGTAAATTGTTATTATATCTGAAGTCATTATAAGCCTTAAGCACCTGGTTAATCTTTAGCTTAAATTCTGTATCAGCCAGGTGTCCTCTTAAGGATCACATAAAAATTGAACCTCATTTAAGTGTGAAATAATCCTGTTGCTTCTGAGAGTGAATGAGTCCAGGATTAGATCAGATAAAACATACTCAAGCTAAAGTGCACAAGGTGGATTATGCAAGAAAAGAGGATTTAGTGAAGAACGGATCCACAACTTTTTGTTAACACAGAGAATGGTGGCTTTTGTAAGCAACATTTGTGGAAACTCAACTGGAGCTTTAAAAGCTATGCCTTTTGTTGTACATTTCTCTGCATACATTTGCTTTGTAGTTGGGAGTGCTAACTTTGGGAGCCATGCTGGGCCAGGACTCATGCTCATTTTGCCTAATGAAAGGGTAAGGATGTACTTTTACTCATACATTCTTGTTTTGTCTTCTTTGAAGTTTATTAAGCTCTCCTGAAAGATGTGAAGTTCATTAGGTGGTTATTATCATGACCACAAATTAAATATATGTTCCCTGGGGAGTGATAACCTTGAAGTATAAGTTGTATTTACTATAATATTTGTTTAATTACCAACATACTGTTTCTTATTCTTAACATAAAAAGGTAACATACCTATAAATATCCATTGAAGTATGTTCTGAATTTAATGATATATAATTATTAATGGACTACCACACCTTCTCAAAGTTACAAGTTTCATACTTATATAGCTGATGGTTATACAGACAAAAGTTGTTTTAAATATCATATTAAGATTTTACACTAGAAGTTACACTATCATAATTCTGGCAACTTCTCTTAAATTAGAATATTTTCTATGTTCAAGGAATGTTCCTCTCCTGACCTGGAAGATATCTACCTGAAATGTAGCCTTAACTAATAATTAGCTATTACTTTCACAAAGATAATCTTGTGTTACATACCTGCTTTTGAGAACATAATATGTCTTACAGCTTAATTAGTAAATTCAAAAATTAAAAATTTAAGGTAGTAAAAGAAGGTAATATGCAGAGGGTGATAGTAAGTGTAAGCCGAGTGAAGTGGCACACATCTGCTGTTCTAACCCTGGGAGGCTGAGGCAGGAGATCCATAGTTAAATCCCATTCCACATAACTTAGCAGGACTTTGTTTTAAAATAAGATACAATTTAAAGAGATATTCAGACTTACCTCAGTGTGAAGGTCCTGGGTTCCATTACCAATATAGCAAAAAACAAATTAATTAATTTTTTTTAAAAGATGAGGCAAAATAAGGCCTAGGTGAATAAATGATTCATCTGGCATCTACTACTTACTGTGTGTGATATTATATTAGACAATAAATAGGTACAAAATAGTTCAAATAGTGAAGAGCTATTGGAGGAAGTTTTATCAGTAGAACTTCAGTGAAAAATGCTTCTGGCATCTTCATTTGAAGACTGGCTAGTTGAGTGGTAAGTTTTCCAGAAAAATCATCTTTACAGTATTAAAGATTATGAACATATTATCAGGGTTGTGATTACTATTTTATCTCAGTTACCCTTATTTATTGGAAGATTATGTACTTGTTAATTTTTCATATCAATGTGAATATCATGTATGGTAAATATATATTATTCAATTTTAACTATTAGTTTTCCAATTATTGATGGCTCCAAAATGGCCCATAGAGTGTAAAAGTCTTGAGAATCAAATACTTGTATTCAGAATAATGGTATGGCTTTAAATACTGGACAATGGTCCTCAAGGTTTATAAAATGTAAACCTGTGCATGCCATGACATCTGTCAAGAAGGGAAACAGAAAGGAAAAAAAAGGAAATACACTACTTGACACATATCTGAAAAGTGGGTTTTATTTGATCATCTAGAGACTACCTAATCATTAAGGTATTGTTTATTATAAAATATTTTCAAATAATTCAATAAAGTGAGGCAATTATATATCTTCAAAAGTCACAGGAAAACAATCAGATTTTTTCGTAATAACATTGAAGAATTATGCTGCTATAATGGAAAATGACCAAAATTTACTATTTACCTTGTAGAAAAACTGTTTGACATCCACACGTTGCCAGAAGTCATTTGGAACCATTTGCAATGTGACAAATATTTTCAGAATACAACATGAAGTTGTTGGGAAGACCTCTTTATCAACAATTCTTAACTTTATAGATCTGTAATAAATAAAAGGGAAGAAAAATACTATACAGGTTGAGCAGGAGTAGACTTTTTACCTACATTCAGAACTATAAAAACCATGTACGGAGTGGGGATCCATTCTTGGTATGTATTCAGTGGATGCAGCATGCTTAATGACTTGGCAATACCCATCTTTCAGTACTTTGATGTGGAGGAAGAGGGAGACTTACTTTCTGAGCCATGATGTTGATGGAGAGGATGTTTAAGGCCCATCTAAGAGTCACCATAAGCCTCGTGTGCATCAGGATGGGCATTGTTGAATGGATAAAGCAGCATTTCCGAGGCATATGCTGCATTGCCCACATACTACTTTATTCACAGGGACCAGTTGGGTGTTAATAAAATGCCTCCTAATTTTGACTTAACGCTAAAGGAAATGGGGAAATCGTGGTCTACTGATGCTAATACTTGAGAAGTCCTGTTGAATGTCAGATTATTAACATTGGTGTACTAGAATTACAATTAGAGCATTATTTCTTGATTCCCTTTAAATTAAAGTTTGGCTTTACTTAGTCTGTAAATGTTTTGATAGTAAATAATTCCAGCTTTATCGAATATATAGTCTCAGTTGCAACTGCTCAGCTCTGTACCTATGGAAGAAAAATAGCCACTGATAATATGTAAATCAGTGCGGGTGTGTTTGGATAACAATGTAGTGATAAAAACATGTAGTGACTAGGGACTATAATTTGTAAATCATGACAGCTGCTCTCTTGCTTTCTCCAGGGGTATTAAATTAATGACTAAATTGATCATAACATTCCTTTTCTTAAAAACCTTTCAACTTACTTTATGATGTTCATTGTAAACCAAATTTCATTGGAATAATGTTCAAAATCTTCCTTCATGTGACACTTCACTGCTTTTCAAAATTTCACCTTTTAGGCCTACATAGTGGCACATGTCGAAAGTCCCAATACTAGAAGACCAAGGCAAGGAGGTTGTGGTGGTTTCCTGGTTGCCCTGGACCACACAGTGAGTTCAAGTCCAGCCAGAACTATATAGGAAGAGTTTGTCTCAAAAACAAACAAACAAACAAACAAAATACTTTTCTCTTATTTTCTTCTACATGCCAAGGAAACTACAGGGTGTTTTTTTCAATATGCAATATTCCTCAGACATTTAAAAATGTATAATTTGAACCTGTCTTAAATAGAGAACTTGCTAATAGCCAGTTATTATACATTCCCATGTCTAGAAACTTGATTTTAAGGCTAGGCCCTTATGATAGCAACAGACATTCTCACTGTGTTTGTGCCTATCAGCCCTTGGACACTCATCACAAATTCCAGATACTCGGAAAATGACTTATGAAAACATTTAAGAAATTAAATCTCACTTAGTGATGGATGGGCAATCCACTCCTACAACAGGTTTACCTAGGTGAACAGATGTAAAATAGGCAGAAGTTTAGAGATTAACAACAGAGAAAAGGAAGTTTATGAGTAGATTTTAGACTTCAATGTCCAGTGATAGAATTGTTTCTCACCTAATTAAATTCAACTTTGATTTTTTGATACATTTGTGTTACTAAAAAGTTAATAATACTCCATTGGTGTTAAAAATTGTTATGCACTCTCTTTTTTTATGAATGATAACTTTATTTTAGCATTTA
The DNA here is from genome assembly GCA_004027025.1 of Myocastor coypus. Lineage (NCBI taxonomy): Eukaryota > Metazoa > Chordata > Mammalia > Rodentia > Myocastoridae > Myocastor > Myocastor coypus. The sequence goes on from PVJA010053763.1 coordinate 7,647, forward strand.
CAACTTCTTACAACTGAAACTCTGGGAATTCAAAATTAACGTCCTTGCCCATGAGCTTCTTATAGACACCAGAGAATGTCTCGACCTTGTGCTCCACATTGTTCTGCTGGGAATTGTTCAGGTGCACCTTGGTGAGCCGGCTGGCGTCCAGCTTCACGCGGATCCTTTTACCCATGATCTCACTGGGGAAGACCAGGTCCTCCAAGATGGCGTCGTGCGCTGCAGTCAGCGTATGGCTTCGGGGATGCTTTTGCTTATTTTTCGTGTGGCTTTTTCGAGTTGGCTTGGGCAGAATTCTCCTCTGCGCGATGAAGACCACATGCTTCCCACTGAATTTCTTCTCCAGCTCTCATACGAGGCGGACGTGAATTTTCTGGAAAGATTTCAGCTGGGGAACTGGGACGAAAATGATGATGGCTTTCCGACCAGCGCCAACTTCGATTTCTTTGGCCGCCATGATATTGAGCTTGCGCAGCTGCGCCTTGAGGTCCGAGTTCATCTCCAACTCCAGCAAGGCCTGCGAGACGCTGAACTCGAATTCGTCTGGCTTCTCGCTGCTGGGCTTCATGATCTTGGCGCTCGAGCTGAACATGGCCAGAGCCTTGCGGAGCGCTGGCTTAGGAAGAGCTGCAGTCTCTCTTTAGAGATGAATTAAGTATTTTAACTGAACATGTTTGATTTCCCTTAGCATTTGTTCAAGAAAACATTTTAACAAAGATTAAAATAGAAAACAAAAGAGAAAGGTTTGATTTATATTTCTAATCAAGGTGGACTATCAGGGAAGAGATGCACTGGTCCACCTGAAATAATCAAAATATCAATTAAAATATATGAAACTACTACTATTAAGCCATTGACACAGAAAACATGGTAATTTCTCTGCTCTGACACATGGAGGTCAGATGTATTTGACTTGGAAATATAGCCTCTAGTTAAACCCACTAACCTATAAAGGGTTTGAGTTTGTCCTTATTTATAGATGATTAGTACATTATTATATAAAAATACCATATCCTTTCCATGCATTCTGCAACTGATAGGCATTTCAGTTGTTTCTAAGATTTGGTTGTAACAAACTGTGCTGCCATAAACATGGTGCACATATATGACTATCCTATGTTGTTTTCACTTCCTTTTAAAAAATACCCAGAAAGCGAATGGCTGGACTGAATGCGATTTCTACTTCTAGTATTTTGAGGAGTCTTTACTATGATTTCTATAGTGGTTGTAACAGTCTACATTCCCAACAGAAGTGGAGATAGGTTCCTTTTTCCCAAAAACTTCTATAGCATTTGTAACTGACTTTTTAAAAAATATTTTAAAATTTTTATTAATTTTAATAACAAAGAAATAACAATGAGAAAGTTTCAAAACACATTTGTAGGCTAGGGAGATAAGTCAGTAGAATAAATGCTTGCCTGGCAGGCACAGGGTCCTGAGTTCAATCCCTGTTACTGAAAACGTACCTGCCTGAGTTCAGTCCCCAGTACTGAAAAAAAAAAATATTAATAGGACAGCCACAATTCATAATACAATGCATATTGTTGTCTTCATAATAATTGTTCAGAGTACAAGATGCAGACATAATAACATTTCTAAACATTATTAGTAAAATACTTATTCTCATTAAAGTAAGAGAAAGTAGTTATATGTATAGTTCCACAGTCCATAATAGTAGTGAGCTATCATCAGCAGAACTGGCAATGTAGTAAGCTATTGATTTGAGGCTTTTACAGTTTAGCATAATAATAATGACTTTGCTTATGATACTTCATGGTTAAACTTTTGTGCTGGATGGTTAAGGGCAAATTAAAGCAAAACCTATATAACAAAAACTGTAATGTTTGTATCTGACCAGGTCAGTCAGATCTCCTCAGGAATAACCCTGAAACCATGTATAGCATTTTATAGAACTTTTATCATTGTAAGCCATCTGGATGAGTCATGGTGATTGCTTGACAATTCACTCTCTGTGCAAGCCTGAGAAGAATATTTTTTCTCTAGGGGACTCTCCTTAGGCACACTATGCACTGTCAATCACTTCCTTCTGTGGCCCCATAATCTCCTTAAACAGAATATTTGGGACATCACTGAGTTATAGGACGTTATAATACAGGTTTTCTTATGTCCAGCATCATCGCTGACCTAGAGGGACTAGGGCCAAAATATTAGCTATATTTGTAGCCTTTCTTTCTCTCTATTTTTTTGGTCTGTAAGCTTATAGAAAATGGAAAAATATTCCCAGCTTCTGGATAGGAAGAACCAACATTGTGAAGATGGGCAAACTCCCAAAAATTGTTGTACAGATTTAATACAATCCCTATCAAAATACCATCAACGTACCTCAGAGAACTAGAGAAATCATTTCTAAAATTTATTTGGAACCAGAAAAGATCTAGAATAGCAAAGACAATCCTCCACAACAAAGATAAGGCAGGAGGCATTACAATTCCTGACTTAAAATTATATCACAAAGCTACTGTGATAAAATCAGCATGGTACTGGCAAAAAAAAAAAAAAATAGACATGAGGATCAGTGGAATAGATTAGAAGATGCAGAAGCAAACACAATCAGCCAACTTATCTTTGGTAAAGGTGTCAAATATGTTTACTGGAAAAGAGATAGCTTCTTTAACAAATGGTTCTGAAAAACTGGTTCTCTACATACCGAAAACTAAAACTTGACACATATCTATCACCATGCACTAAACTAAACTCAAAATGAATTAAAGATCTAAATATTAAAAGAAAAATACTAAATCTCCTGGAAAAGGAAGTTGGAGGAAATCTTGAAGACATCAGGGTAGGAAAACTTCATAGAAAAAAATCAAAGTGCACGTGTAACACTTGAAAGAATTAACAACTGGGACCTCATTTTGTTGAGAAAATTTTGCATGCCAAAACAATTTACCAATAGAGTGAAAAAATAACCCACATTTTTTTTTCAGAACTGGGGATTGAACTCAGGCTCGTGCACTTGCCAGGCAAGCATTTATTCTACTGACCTATCTCCCCATCCCCAACCCACAAATTCTGAAAAACTTGTAATTAATAAGTATTCAAACAAAGGGTTTCTCTGGAATTTGTAAAGAACTAAAAAATATTAGGGTCTCAAAATTTAAAGACTCAATCCAGAAATGAATATCCGAGAAGAACATACACTTCTCAGAGGAATAAAAACTAGAAGCTAATAAGTACATGAATAAAAGCTCCACATCATTAGCCATCAGTGAAATGCAAATTAAAACATTTAGATACCATGTCATCTGAGAAAGAATGGCTATAATAAAGAAAACAATCAACACCAAATGTTGGAGAGGCTTTGGGGAAAGAGGAACACTTCTCCACTGCTGTGAGAATGCAGACTGGTGTAACCATTATGGAAATCAGTGTGGAGACTCCTTAAAAAACTAGGACTGGAAACCCCATTCAATCCAGCTGTCTGCCTCCTGGGAATTTTCCCAAAAGAAGTGAAAATATCATATCATAGTGATGTTTGTGCACCTTTGTTTATAGTAGTTGTCTTAGTTACTTTTTGCTCGTTGCTGGAACAAATACCCAACACTCAAAATGAAGGAAGGAAAGGTTTGCTTAGCTCACAGTTCATAGAGGTTTCAGTCCATATTCGGCTGTCCCGAGGCTGAGTGGAGCAGGGTGGAGAGCATCCAGTTCATGGCGGCGGAACAGCAACAAAATGGTGGCAGAGGCAGCCAACCAACACGGCAGCAGAGCGACAGCAACAGCTAGAGCTCCAGTCTGTCTCTCTGTCTCTCTTTATATTACATTCAGGCTCTCCGCCTTAGCTCCCGCCCTAGGCTACACCCATAATCCCAGAAGTACTTCCACCCATAATCCCATCATTACTAAAACCCATAATCCCAGGGATCATGGATCAAGTCTCAAACTCTAGAAGTCCCTGCCCAATGACTCCATGAGGCTTTGGGGGGACAACTAGACATAAACCATAACATTCCGCCCCTGGACTCCCAAAGTCTCATACATATTCCTTTTTACAAAAGACATTTTAGTCCATCTGGAAGAGTTGCCAAAGTCACAATAGTTTCAGCATTGCTGAAAAATCCAAGTCCCACGTTTCCTCGAAGATCCAAGGCAAATTTTCATCTGTGAGCCCCTGTACAATAGAAGAGTCAAACATATCCAACATTCAAAGGCATGAGATAAACATTACAATTCCAAAAGTTGC
>PVJA010053764.1:0-11849 GCA_004027025.1 Myocastor coypus
TTTTTTTTTTTTTTTTTTTTTTTTTGTGGAATGGGGGATTGAACTCAGGTTCTTGTGTTTACCAGTCAAGTGCTTATTCTACTGAGCCGTCTCCTCAGACCCATTTTAAAGAAATTGAAAGGGAAGAAATTTTCCCAAACTCATTTCTAGAGGCAAGTATTATTCTGATTCTCAAATCAGAAAAGATCCAACTAAAAAAGAGAACTATAGGCCAATCTCTGTAATGAATATAGATGCAAAAATCCTCAATAAAATACTGGCAAGCAGAATGGCACAAATCATAAAGATTATTACACATCACAATCAAGTGGGATCATCACAGGAATGCAGGGATGGCTCAACATAAACAAATCTATAATGGTAATATACTACATCAATAGAGCTAAGAACAAAAGCCAAATTATCATTTCAATAGATGCAGAAAAGATTTTTCACAAAGTGCAACACTGATTCATGGTAAAAGTTCCACAGAGATTCAGAATATATGCTATATATCTCAACTTGTTAAACGCCATATATGAGAAACCAACAGCCAACTATGTGGACAGAAAGAGCCTTCATTACAATCAGGAACAAAACTAAGATGTCCACTCTCTCTACTCCTATTCAACATAGTCTACAAACATTACCCAGAGCAATTAGACAAGAGACAAAAATACAAAGAATGATGATTGGGAAAAAAGTGAAACTGTTATTTTTACAGATGATATGATAATGTACATGGAATAGTCCCAAACCTCCACCAGAAATTTTGTACATTTAATCACTAAAGTCAGCAATAGGATACAAAATCAACAGTCAACAATTGTTGCACACAAATAATGAATGCACAGAGAGAGAAACTAGGAAACCGCACCTTTCATGCTAACACCCAAAGAAATGAAATACTTAAAAATGAGTCTCATAAAGGAAGTAAGAGATTTACATACTAAAAAATACAATACTCTGAGAAGGAATAAAAAGGGAAGAGGATTTGAGAAAACGAAAAAATATTCCATGGTTCTGGATAGGAAGAATCAACATTTTGAAAATGGTCATGGGAGCTGGGCGTGGTGGCTCACGCCTGTAATCCCAGCACTTGGGAGGCTGAGGCAGGAGGATTGATGTGAGTTCGAGACCAGCCTGGGCTACAAAAATGAACTCAAGGCCAGCCTGAACTGCATAGCAACACCCTGTCTCAAAAAGACAAAAAAAAAAAAAAAAAAAAAAAAAAAAAAAAAAAAAAAAAAAAAAAAAAAAAAAAAAAAAAAAAAAAAAAAAAAAAAAAAAAAAAAAAAAAAAAAAAAAAAAAAAAAAAAAAAAAAAAAAAAAAAAAAAAACATGGTCATGGTACCAAAATTATTATATTCAATGCTAGCCTGATTAAAATGCCATTAGTATATGTGAAAGAGCTAGAGAAAGACTTTTTCAAATTCACTTGGAAGCAGAAGAGATACAGAACACCAAAAGCAATCCTGGGAAACAAAACAAAGGCAGAAAGTATCACAATCTTTGATCTGAAATTATATTACAAAACTGCTTGAGAAAGTCACATGTTACTGGCATAGTGATAGACTAGAGGATCAGTGAAATAGATCAGAAGACACAGATACAACTGAAAACAAACTCATCCACCTTATCTTTGCCAAATGGACCAAACATGTTCACTGGAAGAAAAACAACCTTTTTAATAAATGATATTGGAAAAACTGGCTTGCCGCATGCTGAAAGCTTAAATTACTAAAATCGCATCTATCATGATGCACTAAACGATAGTCAAAATGGATCAAAGATTCAAGTATTTACAAAAATCACTAAACCTTGTGAAGAAAAATATAGGTAGAAATTTCAAAGATAAAGGAGTAGGCAGAGTTCATTAACAAAAACCAGACCGCATAGGAAATACTTCAGAGAATGAACAACTGGGATCTCATCTTTTTAAAAAGTTACTGCACTTTAAAGCAAATCTCCAACAAGGTAAAAAGAAAACAAACAAACTGGGAAAAAATTATATCTGACTGTCCCTCTGATAATGGCCTTCTAAACCAAAACATATGAAGAACTAATGAAAAAACAGGATCCCTCAAATTCAAAGACCCAATCCAAAAATGGGCACTTGAGAAGCATACGTACTTCTCAGAGGAAGAAATATGAGTGGCAGGAAAATATACAAAAAAGAGGTTGGATGTCATTGATCATTCAAGAAATGCAAATTAAAACGACACTGAGATTCTATCTCACCAAGAAAGAATGGCTAACATTAAAAGTCAGCTAATAACATATACTGGAGGGGTGGCTCCTCCTGGCTCAGCTCCAGTCCCAAACCAACCAGTATCACTTCTGGTTTGTGCGCCTGCTGGGTAAGGACCCTCAGCCCGCCTCGATTTGCTGCCTCCTCCCAACTGAGCTCCAGTCCCAAAACCATCCGCCATCCCATCTGGCCTTCACACCTGCTGGACTCCTCAAGTCCAGAGCTCCAACTCCACCCACAGTCGGGACCCATGGGGCCTCGCAGCAGCCAGCAGCCTGAGCTCTGACATGCAGCGAGGCATGTCTGGAAGGGAACATATTTGGTGGATCCAGACCAAACTTCCATAGGCGCTAACAGCATAACTTCACCTAAGTGCAGAGATCACGGCCATACAAAATGATAAAAAGGAGTAAGATGCAATCTCAGGGACCACCCGAATCAAATACAGGAGACACTAACGTGGAAGAAAACGGGAATCATGCAAATGAAACTTCTGAATCTGAGATAGACAGACAAATACAGAAATGTATAGAGCAACTCAGATCCGAGATAACACCTGAAATAAAAAAAGAAATGTATGAAATAATAGAATCTGAAGTGGAAAAACAATTGCAGAAACATATAGAGGAAACTAGAAGAGAAACCCCTGAAGTAAAAAAAAGACATGTCTGAATTAAGAGCATCAAAGGAAGACAACAGAAGCAGAAAGGAAAAAAGAACAGGGCAGAAATAATCTCTGAACAAGAGAGAGAAAGGATAACTACAAAGAAAGACTTAAATAGTATTAAAGAAGACATTGATAAAAAAATTAGAGGAGAACAGAATAATGATGGATTGATGATTGAGCAATATAGGAAAGAAATAGATTGCATGAAACAGTTTCATAGAGATATACAAGAAAATAAAATCTCAATCACAAGTTGGCAAAACCTTATGAATGAAAGTGAAGAAGATAGAGCCTCAGATCTTGAAGACACAGTCACAGCCAGGGAAAAAGTAAGAAAGGATCTCTTAAAAACAACTAGGATGCAGGAAAAAATAATTCAACTTCTGCAAGATGATGCAAAAATTATGTGAAATTAATAGGAATCAATGAGAAAGAAGGAGTCAATACAAATGATATAAAAAGAACGTGGGAAGAAGTAATAGCAGAAAACTTCCCAAATATGAGAACACAATTGGACATTCAGTAACTGCAAAAAATAGAACTCCAAATAACATCAACTCAACTGAAAACACATCCAGATATATAATATAAAGATTCCAGAAATGCAGCAAAAGAATAATATACTAAAAGCTGCTAGAGAAAAGAAACAGATCACATTTATAGGAAAACCCATCAGAATAATGGCAGATTTCTCTTCACAAACCATGAAGTCAAGAAGAGCATCGAGCAAAGTGCTACAAGTCCTCCATGAAAACAAATTTCAGCCTAGACTACTATACCCAGCAAAACTCTCCTTCAAGTACAAGGGAGAAGTGAAATATCTCCACGACAAGGAACAACAAAAGATTTTCATGACGTCAAAGACAACACTTCACAGTACACTAACAAATACTTTACAGAGGGACCAAAATGACTCAACCTCAAGAAATGAGAACAGAAAGATCCCACCAAATAGGGGTACTCAGCTAAACAAGGAGAAAAAGGGGTAAACAGTAATAAGTAAAAGTCATGTCAATTATAAGTCAAAACATTTCAATTATAACCATTAATGTAAATGGACTCAATTTTCTAATTAAAAGAAATAGACTAGCAGAGCAAATAAGGAAGCAAAATACAACAATATGCTTTATAAAATAAACACACTGAAGTCACAAAGGAACTCATAGGGTAAAAGTTAAAGGGTGGAAAATACTACTACATGCTCCAGCACCTCCAAAAAAAGCAGGGGTAACAATCCTGTTTGCTGACAGTCTAAACTGCAAACCAAGGTTGATCATACAAAATAAAGAAGGCCACTACCTACTGGTTAGGGGAAAAATTCAAGATGAAGAGGTGACACTCATAAATATGTATGCATCCAACACAGGAGCAGTAAGTTATATAAGGCAAACCTTAATGGACATGAAAAACCTAATATCCAATACCACAATCCTAACAGGAGACCCTAACACCCTCTTATCCAAAAAGGATAGGTCAAGTAGACAAAAAATTAGCAAAGAAGTAGCAGAACGGAACCAGAACTTGGAACATCTGGAATTAGTAGACATACACAAAGTGTTCCACCCAACCACTTCAGAGTACACATTTTTTTCAACTGCACATAGGACATTTTCTAAAATAGACCATATATTAGTACATAAGTCATGCTTAAGTATGTGCAAGAAAACAGAAATTATCCCATGCATATTATCTGACCACAGTGCAATGAAAGTGGAAATAAATGGCAAAAGAAACTACAAGAACTACAGAAATACATGGAAATTAAACAACACTATTCTCAGCAACCAGTGGGTTACAGATGAAATTAAACAAGAAATTAAACAATATCTACAATTTAATGAAAATTCAAACACAACCTACTGGAATTTATGGGATGCAGTGAAAGTAGTTCTTAGATGGAAATTTATAGCTCTGGATTCACACATTAAGAAAACAGAACGGGAATACATAAATACTCTCATGGAGCACCTAAACCAAATGGAAGAGCAAATGAAATCTGAAACCCAAAGACGGGAGGAAATTATAAAGATTAGAGCAGAAATCAATTCAATTGAGACAAGGAAAACAATACAAAGAATTAATGAATCAAAAGCTTGTTCTTTCAAAGATTAAATAAAATTGATAAGCCCCTAGCTAGCCTCATCAAAAAGAGGAAAGAAAGAAATCAAATGAAAGCAATAAGAAATGAAAAAGGTGAAATTACTACAGACCCAACAGAGATACAGAGAATCATAAATAGCCTCTTTGAGAATTTTTACTCTCACAGAATGGAAGACACAGATGAAATGAACAGGTAAGGTGGCTGAGTGTGTTTGTATCTGCTTCTGCACCTTCTAATGTATTCCACTGATCCTCAGGTCAAAAATATTCTAATAAATATTCAGACAAAGGTCTTCAATCTAAAATTTATAAAAAAGTAAAAGCCATTAGGGTCCCAAAATTCAAAGACTCAATCCAGAAATGGGCATCTGAGATGAACACACAATTCTCAGAGAAAGAAATTCAACAAGCCTGTAAGTACTTGAAGAAATGATCCACATCGCTAGCCATTCATGAAAAGCAAATTAAAATGACAGTTACATACCATCTCAGTCCAGAAATAATGGCTATTATAAAGAAATCAACCAACAACAAATGCTGGAGAGGCTGTGGGGAAAAAGGAACCCTTCTCCATTGCTGGTAGATTTGCAGATTGGTGCAACCATTATGGACAGCGGTGTGGAGGCTCCTTAAAAATCTAGAACTGGAAATCCCATTCAATCCAGTTATCTCCCTATTGGGAATTTTCCTAGAAGAACTGAAGACATCATTCCATAGTGATATGTGTGCACCTATGTTTATAGAAGCCCAGTTTGTAATAGCCAAATGTTGGATACAACCAAAATGCTCATCTTTTGAAGAACGGTTGAAAATGATGTGGTATTTTCATGAAATGGAATATTATTCAGCTATAAAGAATGATAAACTGAGAGACTTCATATATAAATAGGTGTACATTGAATATATACTCATCAGCAAAATAAACCAGACCTACATGTGTAAATATCTTATAGTCTCCCTAGTGTAAGAACTCTTAAGAAATAAAAATGGAAGGGCATAACACAGCTAAATGGCAATGAAAAACTTAGGGATTAAACAATGAAGTGACTGGAAGCAGAAAAGAGACGAAGCATAGCAGGAACAAAACCATGCACTTATGCACCAGGATGAATCAGATATTGGTCCTAAGAACCTTTAAAAGATTTTTCATGCTTGAAATGCCTGTCATTCTTGTCTTTTAGAGGTGTAACAAAAAAGGGAGGTGTTGATGGTGAGTAGGCTTTAATCAACAACCTCCAACATTGCCAGTTTCATCAGTAAGCCAATGCAAATAAGCAACATTGAACTGTGTATACAGCTACTTCCCCTCACCTCAAAGAGAAGAATTTTTTTTCACTTTTTCTTTTCTTGTTTTTTTTCTTTTCTCTTTCCTTATCAATATCCATCAGAATATTATTCATGTCTACTCCCTATGCTCTGTATAACTATTATGAAGACAACACTAAGCAATGTGTCAATTATTGAGAATGTACTATTAACATGTTTTGAAACTATCTTATTGGTATTTCTTATAAAAAATGCCTTAAAAAAAGAAAAGGATTGTCCTTCAAGTATCAGGTTGATGCTTTCATTATTGGAAAGAAACATTTCAGAAAATGGTTCTAATGAGGAAATATGCTTACAGTACTTAAAACATGTAACAGAAACAACACAGGAATATATGAATATTGTGAACAAAAAATGGGAAAGTAGAATGTAGCATCTTAATTAGCAATTTACTGACTAAAATATTGTTTCATGCCAAGTTGTCATTTCTGGAAAGATTCTTTTATTTGAAAAAATGTCAAGAACATAATTTCCAGAAATAGCTTTCAGCTGTATTCTATTCAATAATAGAGAGTAACACCTAAATTATTTTTGTAGTGAAAATTTAAGAAATTTCCAAATTGTCTTAAACCTTCTAAACATATGAGCCTCATTTTTCTGCAAAGAATGGATCAAAATAATATATAACAAGGTTTAAATGAACTGGCCCTGTGTTTGATGGAATATCAGATTTATTATTTACTGGTTATGTCCTCTGCTTAGAACTTACAATTTTTTATTTTTTATTTTTTTGTGGGACCAGGGTACAAACTCATGACCTCAAAGTTGCCAGTGCCAGAGTTATTTTTAAGTTATACAATCTAATTAATTTTCCTTGAAATCTCTGTAATCTGTAAAATTGATATCACTCTCTTTTAAAAATGAGAAATTTGAGTTAAAGCTAATGTAATGAGTGATGATGAATCAGGAAAAAAAATTCTGCTTATGCATTCTCAGGTGGTTCATATGGACATGCAATTAACATGACTCCTCTCTGCCTGTTTAGTGAATTCCTTAGGGCTCCTGCCAGTCTGCTTTAAAGATCTGTGGAAGAGGGGATAACACAGGAACCACAGGAGATGTATGTCAGTCCAGAAACAAAAATGGTATTTATGTGGTTTTCTTTCTATAATTTTTGTGATTTTATTACTTTTAATAAGAAATAACAATGAGATAGTTTCAAAACATGTTAATAGAGCAGCCACAATAATTAATATAATGCATATTGTTGTCTTTATAGTAGCTATTCAGAGTACAAAATACAGACATTCTAACTTTTCTAAACACCATCAGTACAAATATTTCCTCTCATTGAGGTCAGTTGATATTGGAAGGACAGAAAAAAATTTAGAATTCTTATATTAGGGAGACTATACGATATTTACACATGTAGGTCAGGTTTATTTCACTAATGAGTATACGTTCAATATACATCCATTTATATATGAAGTCTTCCAGCTTACCATTCTTTATAGCTGAGTAATATTCTGTTGTACAAAAATACCACAACGTTTTCAACCATTCTTCAAATGATGGGCATTTTGATTGATTCAAAAATTTGGCTTTTATAAATTGGGCTGCTATAAACATCGGTGCAGAAATATCATTATGGCATGATGTTTTCAGTTCTTCTGGGAGAATTCCCAGTAGGGGGATAGCTGCACTGAATGGGATTTTCAGTTCTAGTTTTTTAAGGATCCTCCATACTGCTTTCCATAATGGTTGCACCAATCTGCATTCCCACCAGCAGTGGAGAAGGGTTCCTCTTTCCCCACAGCCTCTCCAACATTTGTTGCTTGTTGATTTCTTTATGATAGCCATTCTTTCTGGGGTGAGATGGTACCTAAGTGTTGTTTTGATTTGCATTTCACGAACAGTTAGCTATGTGGAGCATTTCTTCATGTATTTACAGACTTGCTGAATTTCTTTCTCTGAGAAGCATGTGTTCATCTCAGATGCCCATTTCTGAATTGGGTCTTTGAATTTGGGAACACTAATGGTTCTTAGTTCTTTGTAGATTCTAGATAAAAGACCTTTGTCTGAGTACTTATAAGTTAAAATCTTTTCAAAATTTGTGGGTTGTCTTTTCACTCTGTTGGTAATTTCCTTTGATGTGCAAAAACTTCTTAGTCGGAGGAGGCCCCATTTGTTGATGCTTTCAAGTGTTAAACGTGCAATTTGATTTCTGTCCATGAACTTTTGCCTACTCCGATAGCTTCAAGATTTCTTCCCATTTTCTCTTCCAGGACATTTAATGTTTCTCTTTTAATATTTATATCTTACATCCATTTCAACTTTACTTTAGTGCATGGTAATAGACTAGGGTCAAGTTTTCGTTTTTGGCATGTAGAGAGCCAGTTTTATTTGTTAAAGTGACTATCTTTCTTCCAGTAAACGTGTTTGGTCCCTTTGTCAAAAATAAGGTGGTTGAGTGTGTTGTTATTTGCTTCTGCATCTTCTAATCTATTCCATTGATCCTCAGGTCTATTCTTTTGCCAATACCATGCTGATTTTTATTACTGTAGCTTTATACTATAACTTTAGGTCAGGAATTGTAATGCCTCCTGCCCTATGTTTGTTTCCCAGAATTGTCTTTGCAATTCTGGGTCTTTTTTGGTTCCAAATAAATTTGAGGAATGATTTCTCCAGTTCTGTGAGGTATGTTGATGGTATTTGGATAGGGATTGCATGAAATCTGTGTAACAATTTAGGGAGTATGGCCATCTTAACAATGTTATTTCTCTCTAACCAGGAAGAGCAAATATCTTTCCATTTTCTGAAATCCTCTAGGATCTCTTTTTTTTTCAGAGCAATATAGTTTTCATTGAAAAGGTCTTTTATTTCTTTAGTTAAGTTAATCCCTAAGTATTTCATTTTTTTTCAGTGCTATCATAAAAGGTACTGCTTCTCTAATTTCTCTCTCAGTGTGTGTGTGTGTAATCTGTGTAGAGGAAGGCCACTGACTTTTTGTGTTGACTTTGTAACCTGCTATGCTATTGAATTTGTGAATTAAACCCAGTAACTTCTCGGTGGAGTTCTTGGGAGATGCCAAGTAGATAATCTACTTGATAAACCCAAGTAGATTGTCATGTCATGTGCAAATAATGATAGTTTTAGTTCTTCTTTACCTGGACTTTTCTTTGTCGGTAGGCTTTTTATTACATTTCGTATTTCGTTGGCTGTTATTGGGTTTTCTAGAGTTGTTATATCTTCTTGACTGAGTTTGGTTAATTCGTACTTTTCTACGAATCTGTCCATTTCATCTGTGTCTTCAATTTTGTGAGAGTAAAGATTCTCAAAGTAGTCATTTATGATCCTCTGAATCTCTGCTGTGTCTGTAGTAATTTCACTCTTTTCATTCGTTATTGCTTGAATTTGAGTCTTTTCTTTCCTCTTTTTGATGAGGTTAGCTAGAGGCTTATCCATTTTATTTAATCTTTCAAAGAACCAGCTTTTGGATTCATTAATTCTTTGTATCATTTTCTTTGTCTCAATTGAATTAATTTCTGCTCTAATCTTTATAATTTCCTTCTATCTCTGCACTTTCGATTCCGTTTGCTCTTCTATTTCTAGTCGATTAAGGTGCTCCACAAGAGTATTTATTTGTTGCTGTTCTGTTTTCTTAATGTGTGAGTTCAGACTTATGACTTTCCCTCTGAGAAAGGCTTTTACTGTGTCCCATAAGTTTCGGTAGGTTGTGTTTGAATTTTCATTAAATTGTAGATATTGTTTAATTTTTGTTTAATTCCATCTGTATCCCACTGGTTGTTGAGAAGAGTGTTGTTTAATTCCCATGTATTTCTGGGGTTCTTGTGGTTTCTGTTGTCATTTATTTTCAGTTTGATTGCACTGTGGTCAGATAATATGCATGGGATAATTTCTGTTTTCTTGCATATACTTAAGCATGACCTTTGTACTAATATGTGGTGTATTTCAGAAAATATCCCACGTGAAGATGAAAAAAATGCATATTCAGAAGTGACTGGGTGGAACTCTCTGTGTATGTCCACTAATTCCAATTGTTTCAAATTCTGGTTCAGCTCTGCTACTTCTTTGCTAAGTTTTTGTCTGTTTGACCTATCTTTTTCGGATAAGGGGGTGTTGAGGTCTCCTGTTAAGATTGTGGTATTGTATATTAGATTTTTCATGTCTATTAAGGTTTGCCTTATATAACTTACTGCTCCTGTGTTGGATGCATACATATTTATGAGGGTCACCTCTTCATCTTGAAGTTTTCCACTAATCAATATGCAGTGGCCTTCTTTACTTCGTTTGGTCAGTCTTGGTTTGAAGTTTAGACTGTGTGTAGACAGGATTGCTACCCTTGCTTTTTTTTTTTTTTTTTTTTTTTAGGTACTGGAGCATATAGTATTGTTTTCCATCCTTTCACTTTTAGCCTATGAGTTTCTTTATGAGTGAAGTGCGTTTCTTGTATACAGCACATTGTTGGATTTTACTTCCTTATCCACTCTGACAGTCTATTTCTTTAAATTGGAGAATTGAGTCTATTTATATTGAGGGTTATAATTGAAATATGCTGACTTATGGTTGACATGATCTTTACTTACTACTGTTCACCTCCTTTTCTCCTGTGTTTAATTGAGAAGCCTATTTGGTGGGATCTTTCTGTTCTCATTTCTTGAGTTTGAGTCATTTTGTCCCTCTCTAAAATATTTTTTAGTATGCTGTGTAGGGTTGGTTTTGACATCATGAAATTCTTTAGCTGTTCCTTGTCGTGGAAGTGTTTCACTTCTTCCTCGTACTTGAAAGAGAGTTTTGCGGGGTATAGCAGTCTGGGCTGAAATTTGTTTTCATGGAGGACTTGAAGCTCTCTGCTCCATGCTCTTCTTGACTTTATGGTTTTTGAAGGGAAATCTGCTGTTATTCTGATGGGTTTTCCTTTATTTGTGATCTGTTTGTTTTCTCTAGCAGCTTTTAGTGTACTATTCTTCTGCTGAATTTCTGGAGTCTTGATCATTATATGTCTGGATGTGTTTTTAGTCACATTGATGTTATTTTGGGTTGTATATGCTTCAGTTACCTGTATGTCCGATTGTTTTTTTCATATTTGGGAAGTGTATTAGTTACTTTTTGCTCATTGCTGGGACAAATACCTTACACTCAAAATGAAGGAAGGAAAGGTTCATTTAGCTCACAGTTCGTAGAGGTTTCAGTCCATATTCGGCTGGCCCAAGGCTGAGTGGAGCAGGGCAGAGAGCACCCAGTTCATGGAGGCAGAACAGCAACAAAATGGTGGCAGAGGCAGCCAGTCAATCAGGGCAGCAGAGCAGCAGCAACAGCTCAAGTCTGTCTCTCTGTCTCTCTTTATATTACATTCAGGCTCTCTGCCTTAGGCCCTGCCTTAGGCTACACCCATAATCCCATCAGTACTAAAACCCGTAATCCCAGGGATCATGGATCAAATCTCAAACTCTAGAAGTGCCCACTCAATGACTACATGAGGTTTTGGGGGCACAACTAGACATAAACCATAACAGGAAGTTTTCTGCTATTACGTCTGCCCATTATCTTTTTTTTTTTTTTTTT
>PVJA010053765.1:0-11843 GCA_004027025.1 Myocastor coypus
CTTCTGCACAGGCATGATCTTCAAAACCTCATCCTTGAGGGATGTGCCCAGAAAGAAGTCGATAATCTCAGACTCCTTGATGGGTAAGGAAAAAAGATAAATTTCCTCCAGGGACTTGATCTTCATGTCTTTGACCAGCCGGCCCAGTTTGGTGACAGGAATCCACTCTTTGTCTTCGGCCTTACCGCCGCGAGCCCCGAGGCCTCGGCCCTGGCCCTGGCCTCTGCCGCGCCCGCGACCTCGAAGGCCACTGCCGAAGCCTCCGCGGAAGCCGCCGCGGCCTCCGGCCCCTCCCGCTGCACCGGCGTCATCCGCCATTTGGTGTTTTCCAGAAAGAGCGGTACATGTATATAATGTCTTAATTCTCTGTACATCTCCTTCCCTCTTCTTCCTCCATGTTTTGTTTTCATTTTCATTTGCAAAAGATCCAGCTCCTTGTTTCCTAATATCTGTCTTTTATGTTGCTTTTTAATTCACTTATGCTTTGGGGTTCTCCTACCACATCTAGAAGAAACGATGTGATATTGAAGTTCGTATGTCTGATTTATTTCACTTAATGGTATGTCTGATTTATTTCACTTAGGTGTATTTTCCTACAGATGACTCAAATTTATCTTTCCTTATAGCAAAGATGTACTCTTTGTCTGTAAATGCCACATTTTCTTTGCCCATTTATCTGTTGATGAACATACAGGCCACTGCCAAGATTTAACTTTATGAATTGTGCTGCTGTAAACATAAGCATGCACGAGTAACTCTATTATGTTATTATGTCTTTTTTTTTAAATCCCCCCCCCCCTTTTTTTTTTTTTTTGAGACAGGATCTCGCCATGCAGTTTAGGCTGGCCTTGAGCTCACTTTTGTAGCCCAGGCTGGTCTTGAACTGGCACTAATCCTCGTGCCTCAGCCTCTCAAGTACTGGGATTACAGGTGTGTGCCACGCCCAGCTCTCTAGTATGATGTCTTTAACTCTTTCACGAACATATCCTGAGGGCGACTTAGACGGAGCTCAGCAGTCTAAAGTGCCTGCTTAGGCAAGTTTAGGCAACTTGCCATGGTTGGATCCCTGGTACCACATGCTGTGCCAGCCCCACCTCTAGGGCAGGCAGAGTGAGCCATAAATAAATAAATAAGTTTTTAAAAAAAATCTGGACCATAGGATATAGCACTGTTGCATAAACACCTACCTGGCAAGAGCAAGGTCCCAAGTTCAATCCATGGTACCCCGTGAGACTTTGTACTAAGTAAAAAAATTAACAAATAAATAACAAATAAATTAAAAATATAATATATGTCCAGAAAGGTAATAGATGGATAAAAGGAGTTTCTAGTTTTGTCTTTCTTACTTAATTTTTTGCAGTACTGGGGTTAAAACTCATAACCTTGCACTTGCCAGGGAGGCACTTGTGCCACAGAGCTATCTTTCCGGCCCCCTCTAGTTTTACTTTTTTTTTTTGCGGGACCAGGGTTAGTTTTTATTTTTTATTTTTTTTTTTAATCTTTTTGAGACAGGGTCTTGCTATGCAGTTGAGGCTGGTCCTGAGCTCACTTTTGTAGTCCAGGCTGGTCTCGAACTCGTACCAATCCTCCTGCCTCAGCCTCCCGAGTGCTGGGATTACAGGCGTGAGCCACCACGCCCGGCACCAGGGTTAGTTTTAATTTTTGGAGAAATCTCCATGCTGAGTTCCATAGTGGTTATTAATGGTTTATATTTGCTTTATTTGACTGTCTCTCAAAGGCCTTTAAAAAAAAAATTATTTGGTACAAGATCTTACTATGAAGCTCAGACTCGTACGGTTCCTACTGTTCTCAGTCTCCCCAGGGCTGGGATTACAGGTGTGCCCCATCACGTATGGTTTCGGTGGCATGGCCTGGCCAGCACAGCATGTACTGGGGCTCAAACCTGGGGTCCCTATGCTTGACATTTGTCTCTCTCTCTCTGGGACCAGGGAGATAGCTCAGTGGATAATAAGTATTTGTCTGGCAACCACAAGGTCCTGAGTTTGATCCCTGATACCACCAAAAAAACCCTCAAAAAACAAAGACAGCTTGCTCCCTCTGTCTGTCTTCCAGTCTCTCTCCTCTCCATCCTTTCCTCTCCCACCTTCCTTCTTCCCCTCTTTCTCTCATCTTCAAATTTTATTTTATCTTTCAGAGGTTGTTTCTGTTTATAATTTAGAGCTTTCATCAATCTTTATTTCTTTCTCTTTCTTTTTTTTGGTTTTTTTGAGATAGGGTCTCACAGTGCAGTTCAAGCTGGCCTTGAGTTCACTTTTACAGCTCAGGCTGGTCTCAAACTCACGCTGATCCTCCTGCCTCAGCCTCCCAAGTGCTGGAATTACAGGTGTGCGCCACGCTTGGCTCACGAGCTTTCATCAGTATTGACTTCAGATTAATGCATGATGAGAGAGATCTGAGTCTGTATTCAAGCTTTTGGGGGAAAACCCCCCAAAATCATGTGTGTGTGTGTGTGTGTGTGTGTGTGTGTGTGTGTGTGCGCGCGCGCACAGTTTTTTCTGCTTGAAGTTTTTTTTTTTTTTTTTTTCTGCTTGAAGTTTTTTGAGAGGAAGGGCCTTGCTAATTAAGGCTGTTCTTGAATTTAGTAAGCCTTTCCTTATCTTCCTGATAGCTAAGATTATAGGCAAATACCATCATATGTAGCTTCATTTGTTGGACCCTCTGTTCCTAATACATAAATCTTTTCTCTAAAATTAAAGTGGTTTCATTTTTTTTTGGTTGAAAGAATGATAATGTGCTCATTGCATATAATTTAGCCAGTACCAAAAAATTAAAACAGATAAAACTCAACAATGTGTATTTCTGGATCACAGACGTGGTGTTTTGTCATTCAAGGGGAGATAGAAATTATTACAGTTCAAACCCTGGTCCTGTAAAAAAAATTAAAAAGAAATAATAAGAATAAAGACCATGGGGCCCGGCGGAATGGCTCAGTGGTCTAAAGTGCTTGCTTGGGAAAGCTTGGGTGGCTTCAGGGACTGTGGTTCAATCCCTGGCACCACATGCTGTGCCAGCCCTGCCCTTGGGTGGGCTGAGCCAGCCATAAAAATGAGTGAATAAACAAACAAAGGTTCTGAAACAAGAAAAAAAAAAAAAATTCTAAAAAAAAAAAAGAATAAAGACCACAGGGGCCCAGCAGGATGGCTCAGTGGTCTAAAGCACCTGCTTAGCAAAGCTTAAGCAGCTGCAGGGACTGTGGTTGGATCCCTGGCACCACATGCTGCACCAGCCCTGCCCTCAGGGCAGGCTGAGCCAGCCATAAAAGTAAATAAACAGGCTGGGGAGATAGCTCCGTGACACAAGTGCCTGCCTGGCAAGTGCAAGGTTGTGAGTTTGAACCCTGGTCCCACCAAAAAAAAAAATAATGATAAAAATAAATAAATAAATAAACAAAAGTTCTGAAACAAGGAAAAAAAAGAATAAAGAATATATATTTAAAAAATTGCCGGGCATGGTGGCTCACGCCTGTAATCCCAGCACTTGGGAGGCTGAGGCAGGAGGATTGTTGTGAGTTTGAGACCAGCCTGAGCTACAAAAGTGAGCTCAAGGCCAGCCTGAACTGCACAGTGAGACCCTGTCTCAAAAAAAAAAAAAAAAAAAAAAAAATTATTACAGTGGCTTTAAATTTTTAAGTATGTGTCATAGTCAAAGATACATTGTCATTAATTTCAAAATACTCCCTTTCACTTTGAACAGTTTACTTATTGTTGCCATTTTTGGTTTGTTTATTTTTGGAGACAGGGTCTCCCTAAGTAGTTTGAGCTGCCTTTACTCCTCTATCAACTTATGTGTTTTCTCTTTTTTAAGCCAGGGTATCAGCATGTAGTGTAGGCAGACCTTGAATGCCTGATGATCTTCCTGCCTCAGCATGGGAGTCCTGGGCCTCCATGCCCAGCTTGTTACCATTTCCCAAAGCTGTTCTAGTAGTCCTTTTTCAGTATTTTCATAAAGTATGATAAAAATGCACTGAATCCTGCTGCCTGTGTCATCAGATAGAAGTGCAGGCTCATGAAAACATTTTGTAGGGTTTGGTAGTCCCAATCCTCAGGAGGCTGAAGCAGAAAGATCACCAAGAAGAGTTCAAGGGAACTCAAGGCCTTCCTTGCTATATAACAAGGTCAAGGCCAGCCTGGACTACATTGTGATACCCTGTCTCAACAAAACAAACAAAACTTTGATATGCCCTCATTCACCTTCTTCATTGTTATCTGACATCCTGTAGCTTTTGGGTTTTCTTCAAAGTCAAATTAACCATCAAAGCTAAATGTTTTCAATTGCAGCTTTAGACATGCAGGTGACTTCCAGAACTGCTTTACAAAGTGCTGAGAATGGTGGGGCGTGCATGTTGGGAGTGAGGGGGAGGATTTCCAGGGTGATTAATGGCAATGTGTCTTTTACAGTCACAACCAAAAAAAATTTTAAACATGACTGTATGTTTCAGTCACATCTTACAGGTCTCTGCTGCTTTCTTTTTTCCCTAGCTTTTTGTTACTGTTGTTTTGTTTCTGAGGCAAGGTTTCAGGCTGACCTTGAACTCACTATGTAGAGAAGGCTGGCTTCAAACACAAGTGATCCTTCTGCCTTATCCTTCCAGTGCTGAGATTACAAATGTGCACCATCATGCCTGGCCTCTTCTTTTCCATAGTTAAGATTTTTTTTTTTTGCCTTTTTGAGGCAGGGTCTCATAATGCAGTTCAGGCTGGCCTTGAGCTCACTTTTGTAGTCCAGGCTGGTCTTGAACTCACACTGATCCTCCTACCTCAGCCTCCCAAGTGCTGGGATTATAGGCGTGCACCACCATGCCCAGCTGATTTTCTTTTTTAAAGATTTGATTTTTACTTTGTGTCCTCTGAGGTATAAAAGGTACATTACTTTAATGGCTACATGGTTTGTGTCTGTGTGACTATTTTGTAGACTCAAATGCCTGTTGGAAGCATCTTAATATAGTTATTTCCTCCATAAGAAAAATTATTAAACTTTATTGTCTCTATCTTTTGTGTACTTTCTATGTTGTTTAGATTCCTAGAATTTCTAGTCAAATCAGTTTAATATTTGTGGGTTGTGCAAAGCCTGTCTACTGTAGAGAGAATACTAAGAAAGCGATTGTTTTTCTAATGAGATATAAGACCGTTTGTTTTCAGAAATTTAAAAGCAAAATGACAAAAAAGTATTTAATAGCCAATTTTGTTAAATAGAAGTGTAGAATGAAATGCTATGGGGGCTAGCAAGATAGCTCAGTGGTGTAAAGCACCTGCTTAGGCACACTTAGGCAGCTGCAGGAACAGCAGTGCGATCCCTGGGACCACATGCTGTGCCAGCCCCACCTCCAGGGCAGGCTGAGCTGGCCATAATATAAATAAATAAAGTTAAAAAGTAATTACAAAATAAATAAGTAAAATAAAATCTGGATTGAAATGCTATGGTGCTTTGAGAGACAGTATTAGGATCCAGTGTAGTTAATTGGTAAAGAGTTTATGGATGCTGGGCAAAGTGGTACACACCTGTAATCCCAGTACTTGGGAGCCTCAGGCAGACAGATGGCCATGAGCTTGAAGATAGCCTGAAACTAAAGTTCATGGAGGAGTGAGTTTGAAATGTAGGAGACAAAGTGGAATTGAAATTATTCAATTGAAAATAAGAAATGTTTTTTTCACTTACAGTCTTAAGAATGCTGTTAATTAAAATGAAGTACAAGAACAAACTTTGGAGAACACCAGTTTTCCACCCCTGGGGACAGGAGGATGGCTGTGAGTGCAAGACCAGCTTGGGCTGTGCAGCAGAATTCTGTCTCAGAGAAGACAAAGGAATAAACCTGTGGAAATAGTTTAATAATGAAGTAAATTGTTTATTATTATTATTATTATTTTTTTTTTGAGACAGGTTCTCGCTATGCAGTTATCCAGTTCAAACTGGCCTTAAGCTCACTTTTATAGCCCAGGTTGGTCTCGAACTCGCACTGATCCTCCTGCCTCAGCCTCCCAAGTGCTGGGATTATAGGTGTGTGCCACCATACCCAGCTTGCTTAGTAAGTTTTGGAACCTGAAACTCTTAGGTTTGTTTGTTTGTTTGTTTGTTTATTTATTTTTCTTGTTTCAGAACATTTTTTTGTTTATTCACTCATTTTTATGGCCGGCTCAGCCTGCCCCAACGGCAGGGCTGGCGCAGCATGTGGTGCCGGGGATCGAACTGCAGTCCCTGCAGCTGCCCAAGTTTTCCCAAGCAGGCGCTTCAGACCACTGAGCCATCCGGCCGGGCCCCTCTTAGTTTTTTTTTTATTTTTTGCAGGACTGGGGTTCAAACTCACAACCTTGCACTTGCCTAGCAGGCACTTGTGCCTTGGAGCTATCTCCCCAGCCCGTTTTTTTTTTAACTTACATTTTATTTATGTTATGTGATGGCTGGCTCAACCTTCCCTGGGGGTGGGGTGGTGCAGCATGTGGTGCCAGGAATCAAATCTCGCTTCCTGTGGTTGCCTAGGCTTGCCTAAGTAGGTGCTTTAGACCACTAAGGTATCTCACTGATAATCATTTTAAATTCTTTTTTTTTTTTTGTCTTTTTGAGACAGGGTCTCGCTATGCAGTTGAGGCTGGTCCTGAGCTCACTTTTGTAGCCCAGGCTGGTCTCGAACTCACACCAATCCACCTGCCTCAGCCTCCCGAGTGCTGGGATTACAGGCGTGCACCACCATGCCCGGCCTCTTTTTTTTTTTTTTTAAATTTACTTTTATACATGATGGAGCTGATTTTAAGTAAACTAATTGTGTACTGATAAAAGTCTAATTTCTTAAAAAAAAATAAAAATAAATTTACTTTTTTTGGGGGGAGGGGGGCAGGACCAGAGTTCCAACTCTCAACCTTGCACTTGCCAGGCAGACACTTGTGCTGCTGAGCTATCTCCCCATCCCTCATTTTAAGTTCTTTAAACACAATTTTTTTTAAAATTTTTTGTTGTTGTTTCAGAACTTTTTTTTTCTTGTTTCAGAACTTTTGTTTGTTTATTGTTATGGCCAGCTCCGCCTGCCCTGAGGGCAGGGCTGGCACAGCATGTGGTGCCGGGGATCGAACTGCGGTCCCTGTAGCTGCCCAACCTTTCCTAAGCAGGCGCTTTAGACCACTCACCCATCCTGCTGGGCCCCTTTAAACTCAATTTTAAAGGCTGGTAGTTGATTTTCTTTTGGTATTGGAAATTGAACTGAGCACCTTGTACTTGCGAAGCAGCTGCTTGTGCCAATGAGTTGTTAGGCCACCCACCCCACCCCCTTTTCGTTTTTTGCTTGTTAACTTTTTTTTTTTTTTTGTCTTTTTGAGACAGTCTCGCTATGCAGTTGAGGCTGGCCTTGAGCTCACTTTTGTAGCCCAGGCTGGTTTTGAACTTGCACCAATCCTCCTGCCTCAGCCTCCCGAGTGCTGGGATTACAGGCGTGAGCCACTGTTAACTTATAAATATTATTACTCTTATTACGAGAGTAAGTGCTAAGTCATGATGTTGTACGCCAACAAGTGGAGGTGACTGGCTTTTAGAATTCTAAAAATCCACATTGCTTTTCATACTTACTTGATTACCTGGTTAAAATTTAAAACTAAATGCCAGAAAAGAAGAACATGGAAGACATTCCAAGCAAAATGCCTTCTCCGTTGAAACTAGGCTCTTGCTCCATGGTTTTGGCTTCCAGAATCCTGTGTTAAGACTAAAGTTACAAGAGGGCCAGCCAGATCGCTCAGTAGATTAAAGTATCTGCTTAGACAGCAGGGACTGGGAGTTTGATCCCCAACCTGTGTATGGGCTGCCCCCAGGATGCCCTGAGAGGGTGAATGAGACTGGATGTGGTGTCCCATGTCTGAAATCCTAATGTGTGGGAGGCTGAAAACAGAAGGATCACAAGTCTGAAATACGTAGTGAGACTCTGTAGATGCTGTTGTAAAATACATTTTAAAAAAAGGTTACAAGAACTCAAAATAGGGCTCAAGTGTTCTGTCTCTTGGGAGAGAGGAAAACAAAGGAAAAATGTTTTAAACACTTAGGAATGGAGTCCAAGTAAAGGAGAGAATCACAGGAGAGACTAGTAGCCTTCCTTCCAGAGGCCGAACATGGCTTTGTTCTAGAATGCTTTTGTACCTGCTCTCCTGCTCATTTCTCTGCCCTTGTGCCAAGTATTTTCCTTCTCCTAGTCTTGTTTGTTTGTTTATTTATTTATTTATTTTTAAATTTTTATTTCTTTTCTTGTTTCAGAACTTTTTTTTGTTTTGTTTATTTATCTTTATGGCCGGCTCAGCCTGCCCTGAGGGCAGGGCTGGCGCAGCATGTGGTGCCGGGGATCGAACTGTGGTCCCTGAAGCTGCCCAAGCCCTCCCAAGCAGGCGCTTTAGACCACTGAGCCATCCCGCCGGTCCCCAGTCTTGTTCATTTAACAGAATACTTAAGAATTCCTGTATAAGCCGGGCATGGTGGTGCACCCCTGTAATCCCAGCACTTGGGAGGCTGAGGCAGGAGGATCAGTGTGAGTTTGAGACCAGCCTGGGCTACAAAAGTGAGCTCAAGGCCAGCCTGAACTGCACAATGAGACCCTGTCTCAAAAAAAAAAAAAAAAAAAAAAAAAAAAAAAAAAAAAAAAAAAAAAAAAAAAAAAAAAAAAAAAAAAAAAAAAAAAAAAAAAAAAAAAAAAAAAAAAAAAAAAAAAAAAAATTCCTGTATACCGCCATAGATCTATCATGTGTAAAAGAGACAGTGCTCACACTCGTGGAACTTCCCAACTCTACCCTCACCAACTCAACCCTGACTTTAGTGATATAATTGTGTCCTTTTGTTTATTTTGTTGTGGTGCTGGGGTTCAGACCCAGGCCATGTGCATAGTAGGCAAGTCCTCTGAATTCCTGCATCCCTAGCCTTTATTGGTTTTTTTTGGTACTAGGAATCAAACTCAGAGCCTTGGACCTGCTAAGTAGATGCTATGCTGCTAAGCTATATCCCTGGCCTAGGATGTATTTTAATTTTCTTCTATTTTGTTTTCCTAGCCCTTGTTGTTAAACTACAGAGTTGCTTTTTTTTTTTTTTTTTTTGTCTTTTTAAGACAGGGTCTCACTATGCAGTTCAGGCTGGCCTTGAGCTCACTTTTGTAGCCCAGGTTGGTCTCGAACTCTCACCAATCCTCCTGCCTCAGCCTCCCGAGTGCTGGAATTACAGGCGTGAGCCACCACACCCGGCTACACAGTTTCTTTTCTTTTGGTTGGTTGCATGAAGTAAATTTTAGGTGGAGAGTGACGTGTCCTGGAGTTCCTATCAGAGAGATAGATGTTCAAATGAAGTAGTTAGGCAAAGTTTATATTACTTGAAATTTTTTTTTTTTCTTTTTTTTTTTTTTGAGACAGGGTCTCACTGTGCAGTTCAGGCTGGCTTTGAGCTCACTTTTGTAGCCCAGGCTGGTCTTGAACTCACAACGATCTTCCTGCCTCAGCCTCCCAAGTGCTGGGATTACAGGCGTGAGCCACCACGCCCGGCTGAAATTTTTTGTTGAGGTATTAAAAAGTAAAGCTACATTAGTATGTTGAGCTGTAAAAGGCTTAAATCAACAGCTTCCGACATTGCCAGTTCTGCTGATTACCCACTATGATTATGGAATATTGGACTATATGTGCAACTACTTATCAATGAGAAGAAATTTTTGTATCAATAATTAGAAAATTTATCATGTCTATATGCTGTGTTCTAACTACTACAAGGACAACAATATGCATTGTATCAATTATTGGGAATGTATTACTAACATTTTGAAACTCACATTGTTATTTCTTATTAAAAATAATAAAGTTTGTATAGAACATGTTGGACATGTAATTATGGAGTAAAGCTAAAGAAACTGGTAAAAAGACAGCTTTGGGGGCCAGCGCAATGGCTCAGTGGTCTAAAGCACCTAGTTTGGAAAGCTTAGGTGGCAGCAGGGACCACTGTTCGATCCCTGGTGGCACCACATGTTGTGCCAGTCCCACCCCCAGGGCAGGCTGAGCTGGCCATAAAAAATTTTTAAAAAGGCAGCTTTGGGTATCTCCTTGCAGAGAGCTTTTTTCTAGGTACAGTATTATGGGAAGTGATTGAAAAGTACTAAGTAGTGAAATCATTGAACACTAGAATGGTGTAAGTGGGAGAGATGGTAGTCGAAATCAGTCTAACCAGGTTTTGGTAGTAAGGAACCTGAACAAGTCATTTTTTCTGTAGAGAAAGTAAAATTAGATTGGTTAGTAGTTCCTGACGTAGTATACTAAAAACACCTGGGAACGTTGGGCCTGATAGCACACTACTGTAATTCCAGTACACCAGGAGGCTGTGGCATGAGGATCACACATTTGAGCCCAGCCTGGGCAACTTAACAAACTTCGGGAAACTTGTCTGACTGAATGAATGAATGAACGGTAAGCTAGCTGGGATGTAGCTTAGTGTGAAGGCCTTTAGTTCAATTTTCAGTGTGGTTTTTTTCAAACAGTGTTTAATAAGATTTTTGTTTTGTTTTTGAGACGGGGTGTCACTATGTTGCCATAGCTTGCCTCCTCTCCCTGCAACTCCTTCCCTCCACATTTACAAAAGTTTTGTTTCCATTTTTTCATTTTCTTTTTAACTTTCCTTTCCCCTTTTTCGTTTTCTTTCCCCTTTCCCTTGTTCCCTTTGTCCTTGAAACATTTTCTTTCTGTAATTCTTATTTATTTATTTATTTATTTATTTATTTTTGTGGTATCGGATTTGAACTCGGGACCCTGCTCTTGCCAGGCAAGTGCTTATTCTACTGAGCTATTTCCCTGGCTCCTGAAAATTTTCTTTCTGTTTATAGTATCTGTTATAATTTGGTCCTTATTTACATTCTGGTTTCTCATGCCAGAGAAACACTGTATTTACACATGTGTGTCCAGTTTGTTTCACTTAAGAGTATGAGCTTAAGGTGTATCCATTGACCTAGAAATGCTCAAACTTATGCTTCTTTATAGAGGACTACTAATTTTAAAGAACTAAATCATTTTGCCAGGCATGGTGGCGCATGCCTGTAATCCCAGCACTTGGGAGGCTGAGGTAGGAGGATTAATGTGAGTTCAAGACCAGCCTTGGCTACAAAAGTGAGCTCAAAGCCAGCCTGAACTGCATAGCAAGACCCTGTCTCAAAAAGACAAAAAAAACCTACATAATTTTATCTTCATCTTCCTTCAGTAAATATTATCATTTCAGATGTTCATTATTAGATTAGGTCTTTATTTTTGGTAAAAGGAACTTTATGTACTTTTTTTTGTGGAACCAGGGATTGAACTCAGGTCTTTGTGTTTGCCAGGAAAGTGCTTACTCTACTGATCTATCTTCCCCAGGTCCCTAAATTTTTATTTTATTTTTTATTTTCTAAACTTTGTGTTATGGCTGGCTCAGCCTGTCTTGTGGGTGGAGCTGGCACATCATGTGGTGCTGAGGATCGAACTGCAGTCCCTGCAGTTGCCTAAGCTTGCCTAAGCAGGTGCTTTCATTAACGGTGTGTGATTGTTTTGAGTTATTTATATGTAAGTTCCAGCTACACAGTGAGTTCAGAGCCAGTGTAAATTACATAGTGAGACTGCTCAAAAAACAAGAGCAAAATGTAGGAGGCTTAGATCAATAGCCTCCAACATTGCAAGCTTCCCTGGTGGTCCACTGCAATTGCAGAACATTTGACTGTGTATGCATCTGCTTCCTCTTAGTCCAAAGAGAAGAATTTTCTTGTTTTTTTTTTTTTTTTTTCCCTTCTTAGCAACATAGGAAGGAGGGTCATGCCCACACACTGTGCTCTGTAGAACTATTGTGAGGACAATATGCAATGTGTC
>PVJA010053766.1:0-11856 GCA_004027025.1 Myocastor coypus
AAAAAAAAAAAAACTCTAGGCTATCATATTCTTGATGTGGACTGCTTAGTGGTACCTTCAAAAATTTTTCTACTCATGATTAAAAGTTGTATACATATTTTTAAAATAACCCCAGATACATGATTTAAAAGAAGGAAATCAGTCTGGCACAACTTTTTTGTGTGCCAGAAGCAAATTTCCTGAGAGTCCAAACTAAAAACTTTTATAAGGAAAATCCCCATAACTCCACAAATATCTCAGAAATTTGACTTAAATGGGGGAAATTAAAATAACACAAAGCTTTCTAAAAGGTCTTTAACAAGATACCTTGGGAGCTCAGTTAAAAAATAGGAAGTGTACTAATCAAGTTTCAGCATGGCTTCAAAAACCTTTATGTGGTGATTTGGAAGGACAATCCGGGAAGAGAAGTGTGAGTCCTGTGTGTCTATAAGCGTCGCAGTTGTCATAACTGTCTCTAGAATTCCCTCCTGAGTACCGATCATAGCCACCCTGGCTTCTGCCACTATAATCTCTGGATTGCTCATAACCACACCTATATCCTCCAGGTCAACTGTCATTCCTGCCACTCCCATAGCCCTGGTCCCCCCCACCTGTAGAGTAGCTGCGACCACATCCTTGGGCCCCAAAAGCACCCCATCCTCTGGTGCCCTGGGCAGATTTACCTGCATGGTCCATACAGATCTGGCCACCATCTGGGGACTCTCCATTCATGGCTTTCATGGCATCTGAGGCACGCCTGGATTGGAACAGGTGATGAAGCCAAAACCCCGGGATGGCTGAGTTTCGCGGTCCTTGACAGCAGCCACCTCAGCACGAGGCCCAAAGCTGCTGACGTGATCTTCCAGGGCCCGCTCATCCATATGGAAATCAACTCCACCGATGAAGACCTTTCCTTCTTCAGAAGGCATGGCAGTGAATTCAAATCCCGGGAATCGGAAAGCAATAAGGAACCATGCAGGGCAAGCGCTGAAGAACCAGGAGCACAGGAACAAGTTATTTCTGTCGTTTCTTTTCCATACAAAGGATTTAAAATAGCACAATCTCTAAAACAGCAAATTTGGAAAGCTTACCTGATTTTAATGTTCACAAGATTTCACTAAGGTGTTAATTACAGAGTATACCTAGAGTGTGTATCTTTGAAGAGACTTTGTATTTGAGATGTAGACATTTAACCGTGTACATTTCACAACAATAAAAATTACAATAATAAACTGTAATTTCCTATTGCCAGGCTATGTCACAGAGGGTTGAGGGGACACTGAGCTGCCTGTAAATAAGAACAGACAAGCACACCTGCCGCAGACGCCCTTTCTGTCTTCCGTAGGAGGCAACGTGAGGGATTATTCTGTGTCAAGCTAATTAAAGTGAAACAACCCAGAATTTTCACTCCATGTATTTCCAAGTTAGAACTGGCCAAAAGAAGAACTTGCACAAATCTGGGGAGGTAAAAGTGAAACGGGAAGGGATATACTCTGCAGCTACATCACCAGATACAGTGACAAGTGGAGACCTGTCCCCCAGGTTTGGTCTCTTCAGTTCCGTATCGAGCCCCTGCTCTGAATTCCTGGTGCTGGTGCAGAGGAGACCGGGTTGCAGAAGTAAGAGTGAGACGGAGGAAAATGTCCTCTTGGTCTCCCTCTTTGTAGTCCTACTATTCTCAGACTGTCCTGGCGCTACTGACTCCTGTCCTGTCCCTCCAGCTCCATTCAGGAATCTTGTTTTCTGGATTTTTTCCAGCTGTGTGAGGCCTAATTCCCATCATGTAGCTCTTATTCCACATTTACTACGACTGTCAACCAAATCCCCAACTGAGGAATTCCTAACCCTTTCATTTCTAACGCTGGGTCTGGCTCACTTCTGAAACCAGAGAGTGACATGGGTTTGGTTAACCACACATGGGTGGAGAAATGGGGTACAGCCCCTCATACAAACTCCTGCAGGAAGGGGTGTCAAAGGATCATCCCAGCACCCTGAAAGTCATGGGATCCATATATATTTTTTTAAATAGACTTCTTAAGGGAGACATACTAAGGACTCCTCGTGCCTTTCAGGAGCTATTTGTGGTCCCCATTTCTATTCCCTAGTAAACATTTCCTACTTTTAATAAAGTGAAAAAAATAATTTAAAAAAGAGCTGGGCATGGTGGCGCACACCTGTAAACCCAGCACTTGGGAGGCTGAGGCAGGAGGATCAGTGTGAGTTCAAGACCAGCCTGGGCTAAAAAAGTGAGCTCAAGGCCAGCCTGAGCTGCACAATGAAACCCTGTCTCAAAAAAGAAAAGACAAAAAAATAATAATAATAAAATGAAATAGACTTCTCAAGACATTTGCTAGGTTGCGCATTCAAAAATGAGGGTTCTTTGACATCCTACTACATATATTCAAGTGAAGCACAAAGAAAGCATTAAGTTTTATGCATCTACAGGTATAGGTTTGCATTTCTCCATTTTAAAAATGGAGTGAAATGATGGACAACTTTTGGGAAAGAAAAAGATGATGTCATATCAGGAAAGTTCATCAACCTTTGCATTTAGAAAATGTTAAGAGCTAGTTAAATAACTCAGGAGACTAAGCACCTGCTTAGGCAAGAGCAGGGAATGGGGTTCAAGCCCTGACCCTGCGTGCCACACAGGCCCCCGGCCCCAGGCACACTGAGCTGGTGACCAAGTCCAGGCATGGTAGCACATGCCCATAATCTCAGTGCTAGAGAGGTTGAAAATAGGAGAATCACTACAAGTCCACGCTGCATAGTGAAACCCTGTACGAAACATATTTTTAAAAACCTAAAACATTTGCACACTCTTATTCCTTTACCACCAAACTAGCCATAAGTGCCATCTCACCTTCTTCCTAAAGGACTGCAAAAGATTTGTGTCTCAGCTGTCTGCTAAGCACACCGACTTCTTTTAAATATAACTTCAGCTAATTTCACAGCTGGACTTGAGTTCAAAGATTCTAACTGACTTCGTTAAGGTCATGCATCATTTACATACAAGAGTCATGACTGGATTTTGTGTCCACCAGGAGGCATACTCCTTCCACTACAACATTCTCATCGGCAGCATGGACCTGGGTTTTAGAAAATGAAAATGACAGCTGCTCCATGGCTGGTATACCTGTGAAATTATTTTTAAACAATCTCAGGGTGCAATAGAGCAACACCTCCAGGACTTACTAGACACTTCTACGTCCCAAGTCAAATTAGGCACTTCGAGAGAGTATGCATATACACCAAAAGTTTCTAACAATGTAGGTATTTTCCAAAATACTTAGGGAACGCCACCCCCTCAGAATTGAGGAATCACAGTATAATTACTTTTTATATATTCACATAAACACAGACACACACACACACACACACACACACACACACACACACATATATATATATATATATATACATATATATATACACCTGTATACACAATATGTACATATGCAAATTTCTGTGTTGCTATTTATGTATGCATACAGATGAGTAAATTGCAAATGTAAAGCATCTTCTTCCATATTTCCTAATGTACATATATATAGAATCTACAGTAACTGTTTTGAAAACAGCCTCCTAGAAATTTTCAAGTAGGATCCAGCAAACACTCACTGTTTCCACACATTTTAGAGAGAAAAGCCAGACGATAAAGAAAGTTGAATATGACCTTTTAGGCTCTAATACTGAGATCCCCTGTAATGTAATTTGCTATTTGCTTGCTTGCTTTCATTGTGTTTTTAGGGAAAGGTCTACAGGGTATGCAGGGATCACTACTAGATCAGACTCATAGTGATCTGCCTGGTTACAGCCTCCCAAGAGCTGGGATTACCACGCCCAGTCTCAATTGCTGTCTCAGTGTGCCCCAGGGGGAAGGGCCAGCATGCAGGCCTGGAGATCGAACCCCTGGCCCTTGTGCCTGCTTTCAGGGGCTTTAATCCACCGAACGATTTGGCAGGCCCTATTTGTTTTCCTTAAAACCCACTCTATTCTATGATGGCCATGCCACTTAGAGAGCAGTAAGAAAATGGGAAGAGCATCTTTGTTATGAACAATAATATTGAAACAGTAATATTAAGATTGTGCTTGTTGGCAGAATTGCTAGTTACTGAATTAATTTCCATCCTTTCTCGCTCTGAGAGTGGACTGGCTCTGTGGCGTCTGGCTTCTGCACCCAGAGCTTCCCCAAGACTGAAAAGATGTCAAGCTGGCGATTGCTTTCTTGGTGTCCAAATTTCCCTGAAGGGCTCAAGTTACCTCAGGGTGAAAGCTTGCTTCTTCATGCTCATAAGCTGGACAGGAACCAGAGGATAAACTTAATAAATACTTTTAAATGAATAATAAATATTTGTTGAATGTCAAAGGCACAGGTTGTGGAATTGACCTGAAAACCTTCCCTGTCCCATCATGCCCATGAAAGTAATTTATGTGGCATATCTGAAGGCTCTTTGTGTCAAAGCACTGCTGTGGGTCCTGTCAACAGACACTTACTCTGACATGTAGGGAGTGGGCTCCTTAGAAAGCAAACCAGTCAGCAACCACCATGTCCTGGGAAGGAACCTGCAGGAAGGCACATGGTAGAGGCATTTGCACCACTCACGGTAGACAGAGTCAGTAGAGCGTCATGAAGGAAAGAAAGCGTAAGGCATAGAACCAAGAACATGAAACCTTTTCAACAGACCTGCGGATCCCAGTCTGACTGGGGCATGCTGCACCATGAGGAGTGGAGGGAAATTAGATGTTGCCCTTGATCCTGTAAGAGAACTTTAGTGCCAGGAATGGTAGGTTGAATGATGGCCTCAAAAGACACGGACACTGCAGTCCCTGGACCGGGACCTGTGAACGTTACCTTATGTGATAAACGTGGCGGTGAGGACCCATCTAGAATTATGCTGATGGATCCTGAACATAATCACAAGTTACCTTTTAAACAAGGGAACAGGCAACAGAGGACGAAACAGGTGGACAAACGCCTAGAGGACAGGGCTGGGGAAACAGCTTGGTAGTCTAAGCACTTGCCCAGCAAACGCAAAGACCAGGGTTCAATCCACCGTACTGAGTGCTGTGCCGACCTGGGACCCGTAGGTGTGTGGCGCTGGCTCAGAACCAGGCATGGCGGTGCACCCCTGTAGCCCTAGTGCTGAGGAGGCTGAGGCAGGAGGATAACGATGAGTCCAAGCCGTGCAGCAAGACCTTGTACCAAATAAATAAAGATCTAAAAAAATGTTTAGAAGCCTGGAAGATGATCACCTGTTGGCCTCAAAATAGGAGGGACACGCGCTAAGGAATGCAGGGACACGGGCCTGGAGGGGTAAAGCATGCAAGGAGATTCTTACCTGAACCTCTAGGGGGAGCCCGACCACAGCAACAACTTGGCTTCAGCCGAGTGGGAGCAATTTATGACTTTTGCCCTCCAGAACCGAAGGGAATAAATGCGTGTTATTTAAGCTACAAGGTTCGTGGTAATTTCTTACACCCACCTCAGGAAGCTAATGCACCCATGGTGCAGCATTGGAGTGTTGTTTGTCAGGCAAAAAGGACTTATCACAAGGCAGCAGGAGATGGGCGGGCCAGGCAGAGGGACAGAGTACCGTGAGAGAAAAACTGAAAAACAGCAGCCTAATTTCAGAAACGGGTAAAGCCTCCCTGGATAATTTTCTAGCAAGGCATTTAGGGATCCTCTGGAATAAAAGGTTTGGTGAAAATGTAATAACACTAATAAATATTCCATGCTATCTCTGGAACATGTCCTCGGGTGAACTACAAGGTGGCTCTTAATGTTATGATAAGAAATGTGGGAGACTCAGCTGTCTGGGGTCTTAGGGTGCCATAGAAACCATGGCTAGGGTTTGTCTGCGTTCCCCAGGGGCTGTCATCCTCCAAGCCTCGGATGTCTTCCTCCCCGAATCATAATTCACACAGGCTCCAGGGAACAGCAGCAAAGGGCAGAGTCAAGAGCTGTTCAAGCCAACAATAGCAGGAATAGAGAATGTTCTGAATTATTTAGCATTTAAGCATGGCCGCTCAAGACCCATTCCAAATACGGAGCAAATTCTGACTTGGTTAATGGAAGAGATTCATGCTCAGCGCTTGGCCTAGGCCACTTGAGTTGCTTTGAGGGACACTTCCCCATGATGTGACCTCAGACCTACTGATTCATGACTTTTGCCAATAATTAGACGTAGAAAGGCCTGCCTAAGAAAAGCTGATTTTTAAATAAGAGATTTGAAGTTGCCAACTTTTCTGACCCTTGCTCATCTTCTGAGAGTGCTTGAATAACCAGCATAGGCCTTGACCCTGAAGGTCAAGAAAACTTACAAAACAGGGGTTATTCGTGCTAGCACCAAAGGGAGACTTCACCCACATGCCGCCCAAACATCTAATTTTGTGGCAGAGCCCACCACGACCCAGGTGAGAAGCCTGTGTACTCCCTCCTCACTTGGGCGCTTGCTGCCAGACCACATCCCTCCTGTTAATTTCTCTACCAAATAAAAAATGTGAGCAGTAGTTAGGACTGGTGGCTTACAGAAGTATCTACCCAAATACTCTTGTCCTTTGGAGAAGGAAGAAATTTATCCACAGGGACGTGGCCTTTCCTGCAGCATCAGGGCCCACTCTGAAAATGTCCTTTCATCAAAACAGCTTCAAATCCCAGACTTTGTAGAGGGAGACCAAATCCAGTCTGAAGCTGAGCCTGCTTAGAAGGAGAATTCGTGGCAGAAAGCAATGCACAAGGCACCAAAGAGACCTAGATTGAAATGTGATCCCGGCTGCTCTTGGGCAAGTCTTGGCGTCCCTCTGATCCCCTATTGCTTGGAGTATAAATATGACATACTACAGCCTACCTTACCATGGCTGGGAAGATGAAATTGAACGACACAATGAATGCAGAAGTACCTAATGGAATGCTTAAAATATACTAATGCTGGATAAGCATGTGCTGGATCCGAATTTAAATGAGTTTTTAGGAACAAAACTATAAATATAAAGGTTTCCAAAAATACTTTCACTCATAGCCTCTTTTAGGAGAAAAAAAAAAAAAAAGAATTTCAGGTTCTGCCATTAGCAATGCAGATCTTAGGTTCCAGAAGAATTGTCAATCTCTAGGAATTCCCATTAAAATAAAGATGCTCCAGAAACTCAAACAAATAGTTCTGAACACTTTATCAGGAACTAATTGCTTGGAGGAAAGAGTCATGGTGCTGTGGAAAATGAAGTTAATGGGGAGAGAAAATAGGGACGCTGTCATGCTGAACACAAGCAAACATTTGTTTAATTCTTGATGTTCATTTAACCAAAAGGATATGGAAGTAGATTTCTGATGCTGCCGATAAATTTTAAAACAATACTAAATACCATGTTTTTCCTCGTCTCCATGTTTCGCAGCAGCTAAGTTGATGGAAAGACACGGAGGGAGGAGCACTGTCTTCTCCCCAAGCTGAGGGCGACTTCGGGTGTTGTGTAGCAAGGCAGACAATCTGCGCCCTTGCTGAATTCCTTGCTTTATTTCTGCATCTGGTCTTTGCCACACAGCACACTTATTGAGTGGGGATAAACAACATCCTTCCCCAAAAGAGTTCCTGGCCAAGGAAAAGATACAGGCTTGAAGCCAGTAATCAGGCCAGGATGAGATCATGGCTTTGTAGACATAGATATAAGTAAGGAAAAAGGTTTTCCTGACTTAGCGCTTCAGGGATAAGGAAAGATATAAGACATCTGAGAGTCGTTGTGGACCAAACCACTCAGTGGGCAGGAAAAAACATTCCAAAGAAATAGGACGGCATTACCCAATAACCCAAGATGCACAAAGGCCTAGCACTTTGGCAATCCCAACACTCCACGTCAGGTCAGTCATTCAGCTACTGTCCCTCAGAGGCACGTCATCCTAGAGGTCCAGATCTGGCATTTTCCTGTCTACTTGCTCCTTATTGGGTCCCAGGCGCATTGCAGTAGACGGATAAGATGGGGGAGGGAGGAACTGGCTCCCCACTGTTCACCTCTTCTGTCTGTCTTCATTGCTTCATTACGGGCTCTCTGGGTTGGCAATCTCTAGGGTCTTCTGATTCTAATGACATCGTGCTCCCTCAGAAGACTAGCTCCCAGCAGGGCAGCTTCTTCTCACCAAAGACCTAACCAGAATTTCCAAGAGCCTTCATTTTGAAGTACAGCAGACACTGAGGGACCCCCTCTTATGACAGCAATTGGGTCCACCCGTCAAAGTCCCTCTGCTAAGCTCCTGAGCTACCAGCAGTCGTGGAGCCTCTGCCCTTCCTGAGACCCAGGTCCAATCTCTTCTGTTGGTCTCCCTGGTTGAAAATGGACAGTGGCTGCCCCGTGGTTGTAACCTTTACAGTACATCCATGCCCTGGTTGCTTTCTCCATCCTCGAATGTCTTTCTCATCATTGTGTGCCTAAAATGTTCTCTGTTCTACCACTTAACGAGGTTTCTCTTCTCCTGCCTGGATGTTAACTGCTAGCTTGCATGAGAGTTACAAGACAAAGCCTGAGGAAGTAAGAGTGGAACAGGATTAAGGGGGCTCATATGCCTGCCGAGGAACTGGCTCCATCGCATAGCTGAGAACGGGAAGTCCTGGCAGGTTTCTAAGAAAGAGTGGATAGTGAAGACGGTGTTGGTCGAACCCCAGGAAGACAAGTGGCACCAAGCGGAAAGATGAGCTAGAAGGACCTTGCAATAACGCGGGCACGTGCTGTGAGAAACTTTCCCAACGCAGAGGAAAAGAAGAGACGGGAACAGAGCCGAAAGGGCCTTTGGAGGCTTCGTTCTCCTGCGGGGTGGCACTAACAGATGGTAACAATGGCAGGAAGTGGAAGCAGGCGCTGGGGGCCTTGGCAGCCGGGCTCAGGGCCTCACGTGCGCTGCGCACGTGCTCCACGCTTTCCTTTGAGGCGGAGGAGCCGTGGGCCCCGCCTCTGTCAGATAACTAGGTCCTAGAAGAGCAGATGGGACACTGAGGTAGAGAAGAGCACCAGGCCGAAGTGCCACCTCCTCCGTGGCCTAGATGTGACACTTCAAGAAAAAACACTGAGCAGGCGGGGTCGATTTTATCATGATCTCTGCATGAAATGGGATTTGAGAGCCGTGAGTCCCAGAACGACGGATCATCAGGATTACCTGGAGAAGTTCTGAACTCTGCCAATTCTCAGACCTCGCCCTAGATGTACTGAATGAAAATTTGGCAGCTATGGGACCATAAGTCTGACTTTTTCTACTTGCCAGGCAATGCTAGTGAGAGGCTATATTTAGGAACTATTAGAATGAATTAGAGTTTAATGCCAGTAATGCACGTGGCGAGCAGATACTGGCTGTGGCAGGCGCCCTGCCCCTCATTCCTCTTGGCCCTTACCACGCTGGCACAGGCAGGTGGCCTCCCCGGGTGAGGCCCTGTGACTTGGCCTGAGAGCGTCCCGTGGCAGTGTGTGCGCGGCTGCTTGGCCCTCACAGAAGACCATGGGGAGGTGTAAGCTGCACAGCAGGCTGAGTCCTGACTGCTCCGAGAGGCCACCTGCTCATTCTCGCACACAGATCACCTCCTGTGCCTCCTTCCCAGCCTCCCTTCGCCAATTCATCCTGCAGTCGTATTCCAAATGAACTACTGACTCTCAAATGCTTTCCCTAGGGTCGACTATGGGAGGAACCGAGTTTTAGACGTATATTCTCCGGCACAGTCAGAGTCCCCCTGTTTCTCTACACCCAATCTCAGATGCAGAAAATGAGGAAGACCAAAGTGTCTCCGTCCTACACCATTAAAGTGCTTTAGAGATTATAATTTTCCTCTTGGAATTTTCATGTCACCTAACCTTAACCACAGTGTTTGCCCTAAATGTGTGCCGTTTCCACAGACGGAATTTGAGACTCCATTGTTAAATGACTTCTAGAAGTCCATGGATAAAAGAATAATGTAGAAGGGCCCCTCCTGAGGTGTGGGGCAGGAAGTCTTCTCTGTGCACACGTGTGTGGTTCTGACATAACTCGGTAGCATAAATCCTACCCCACTGGCCTGTGGGCTATCAATGTGCATCCAGCCAGACTGCAAAATGCTACTGCATGGCCGCACAAAGGAGACAGGAGCACCAAAACTGCAGGGAAAGGCGTGAGGAGCTCAGCACTCAGCCTCGGCGTGGGCATCTGCTGAGTCAGTGCCAGCGCGAGTAAAGCTGCTTCCTGAGAAGAAGGCCCCAGTGTCCTGCCTCTCTCCATGAAAATCCTGCAGCACTCCTAGGGGCCCGTGACCAGGATTCCAAGATGGGATATGTCCACCTCCTTGCACTTGGGGCAGGGGAGATAGCCCAATAGAATAAGTGCTTGCCTGGCAAGTGCAAGGCCCTGAGTTCAATCCCCAGTACCACAAAAAATAATTAATTGATTGATTGATTGATTGATTGATTAATTAAAAAAGTAATTTAAAAACCTTGGAGCTCTGGGAGACATGCCATGGCCTGGCACCAGCAGGTAGGTTAGTAGGAGGGGCTGGCTCCTCCCCATGTGCGCGGGTGAGAGCCCCGGGCACTCAGGAACCTGGAGGCTCAGGAACCAGATCAGAGAGCACTGCCAGCCAGGTTTGGTAGGACCCCGGTTTGATTTGGTGGTCCTGCCTTTGACAAGGCAGGTGGGGAGATGGATCACCTCCCCAAGTAGTCCGAGTAAGTGTCCCTGAAGCCGAAACCACAGCCCTGAGGTGCCAGGCTATGGAACGGAGCGCTGGAGTTGCTGGTGTGATTCCACAAGGAGGAAACCACAGCCCCCAAGCCCTTGGCCCTGGGAACTAGGCTAGTGTCCTGTGTGTTTGCGTGTAAAGAAGGTGCACAGCAAGGGATTTCCAAGCTGACCACAGAATCCAAGCCAGCACTGAAGCAGGATCCACAGTGGCGGCGAACCTCCTGCCATGGAGGAAGGTGTCAGGGCCCTGGGAGCACGGCCAATGCTGAGGGACCTGAAATCTTTCCAGGAGGAGAGCAGCACGCGATGGAGGAAGGCCATGTGGGACCTGCCCACCTCAAGTCCTTCCCCTCCTGCTCTTGTACATGAAGTTGTCTGTTAGTGCAAGAAAATGTGTGCAAAGCAGAGGACGCCAGCTTCCCTAGAGCGGATGGTGAAGAATTTCTAAAATGGATATTCGGGGGACTGTGGTGCCAGGTTGACTTCCGGAAAGCTACGCACCATCTGTGAGGTTGACTTGCTGCCCCTTGGGGTGCGATGGTCAGCTGAGGGCTCACCCGCTGAATTCATTAGCTGAGGGCTCAGGATTGTCGCAGGGGAGCCCAGCCAGCCCCACCAATGTCCACAAATCAGCTGTTGGCAGGACAGCCTGGTGCGCACTGGAGACTGACCTCAGGTTTCCGGGACAGACAGAATGGGAAATAAACGTACTTCCTGGTAGGTCAGGTTAGGGACTCAAGGGGCCAAGAGAACAAAATATCCTGGTAGTGCCCTTGAAGTGAGTCAAGGACCTGGGGCAACAACCAACAACCAACAAACAAAAAAGAATGCTAAACAACAAAGTGTTGTTTTGTCTAGCCACAAACCAGCCTCGCCCAGCTGTCTTCTGACCAAAGTTCAGACTGGACAAGGACCGCTGTCCATTCTTTTTTTTTGTTGTTTTGTTTTTTAACTCTTAGAATGTATTTATCTTTTTCTTCATAAAAATGTACAGTTTTTATTTTTTTTTCAATTCTTTTATTGTTTAAATTTAACAATGGTTATATTACATATTTTCATCATCGGATCAGTTTAGATTAATACATATAGGTATATAAGATTGATCAAACAACTAAACATTAACCTTTCTAAATCCACATTACTTTTTTTTTTTCTTTTCCCCCTTTTTTTCTTTGAAAGTTGACATATTGCAT
>PVJA010053767.1:0-11801 GCA_004027025.1 Myocastor coypus
CTCCCAGCGGTGCGGTTTGGGCTGGGCTCCCAATACTTTTCTTTAAAAGATTCTGTATATATTTATGTCTTTGGTACAAGGTCTCATTACACAGCTGGGATTCATGGTGATCTTCCTGTCTCAGCCTCCCCAGTGCTGGGATTATAGGGATGTGCCACCATACCTGGTTGTGGGGGCCAGAACAGCATGCCTGGGAGCCTGGGGCTGTGGTACTGGGGATCAAAACCAGATCCTTGCACTTGCCAGGCAGATACTTAGACCACCAGGCTCTTTCCCCAGCCTAACAGTTTGATTTTTTTTTTTTTTTATTTTGTGAATCCAACTCAGGACCTTGTGTTTGCCAGGCAGGTGCTACACATCTGTGGCCTAAGAGCTTGAACTGATGTGCTGTATCCTGGGCTTTATCATCTTGTTGAAGCCTTCTGTCACTTCTCTACTTACTAGAAGCTGTAATTGGCCTTTTCAGTTACACATCATGCACTAAACTGCTCTCCTTGTCCCTTATCAAAAATCTAACCCGGGGCAAGCACTGTGCTACAGAGCTGCATCTCCAGCCTCTCCCCGGCTTTTGTTCGTACTAAGGTACTTACTGTGTTGCTCCAAAAAATTGGACATATTTCTGTCCCTTTAATAATCTGTGAGCAGTTTGATGGGAAGGGCTTCATTTAGTTACCTTTTGTGTCCTCAATATGGAACCTTAATAATAGGTTTTTCAATAAATTTCTGTTCATTTTCTGAACAATTATTTAAAAACACTTCTTAGATGTTAGACATTGTACTAGGCAATGGGGATACAATAACCTAGTATACCTTTATGAGAGAAAAATAGAGAAAAAGGGGTAGTATCAAAAGTAATTAATTTATTTTAATTGCATATGAGATGTCACTACCCAATGAAACCTGGAAAATTTTATTTTTAAGGGGGCCATGAAAGCTCCTGGTGATTTCTGCTAAGTATGAAATAGACAAACATTGGGGATGGCCACAAACACTAATATGTAGCAATTGGAAAAAGTATAACATAATAAGTTTTTCCAGTTAGGTTTTCCTAACCAAACATGCAAATATTATTGATATTAATATCCATTTGGTTGTTGAAATCCTTCGAGAACTGAAATTATTATCAAACAATAGCTTTTTAGTAATAGTGGTGACAAAGGCATTAAATACATGCAAGAGCTTTACATTTCCTAATTAAAAACACACTTCCTTGGTACAGTAATTCTAACAATAATATTTTATTTCAAAATAAAATCTATTTTAAAGGATCATGGCTACTTTACCTGTTAGTAATTATGTTTACCTTTTGCCACTGGATTATAAGAAGTCAAAGAATTTTCTTAGGTTATGGTAAATACGAAGACCCAGACAGTTCTGTGTATTTGGAACAACTCAACTTAAACCCTCAAAAGCAGAGGTTCTCAATGTGTTGTTCTTGGGCCAGAAGCACCAGTCATCAGTGAGTTTGGTTAGCACTGTAAAATCCTGGGTCTCAGCGCAGATTTACTGAGTCAGAAACTCCAGAAACACTGGGACCAGAGTTTGATTTCCTGGCCTGCATGCTGCTCTGGCTGAGCCGGCCACCTAGTCTGGGCATGGCGGTGTGTGCCTGTAATCCCAGCGCTCGGGAGGCTGAAAACAGGAAGATCATTAGGAGTCTGAGCAGAGCTGCATAGTGAGACCCTATACCAAATACATAAATGAAAAAGAAACTCCATAAGTAAATTTTGCAAAGTATTTTAATGACTCTTCCAGTTGATTCTGAGACATGCTGACATTTGGGAATATGGATCCTAAATAGTGAATATTGGACCATTCAAGAGAAGTAATATAGTTTTTGGTATTATTATGAACTTGGAAGACAAGGAAATATTTAGCTGATAGTTTCTGCTTCTGCTTCTGTGGATGCCAAGCAGCAGGACTTCAGAAAGACACCTCAGCACTCACTGGTAGCACTCACTGTTACTCCCAGCCTCGGAGTGTGCGCTCCAGGGAAGCACACTGCATATTATGCGCCTTTGAATAAGTATCAGCTGGCTAAACAGTGAATAATATATTCTTAGAGATGAGTGATAAGATGGATCTCTTTGGGAACACAGTGAGATTTATGCTCTTAAAATGTCCTCTAGGACACTGTGTATCTTCAGTCCCTTTCCTTTGTAGCCCCATAATCTTCTTGAACAGAAAATTTGGGAAACCACTGAGTTATAGGCTGTTATAGCACAGGTTCTCTTACATCCTGAGTCCTCACTAACCTTGAAGGGCTAGGGCCAAAATATTGACAATTTTTGTATCCCTTCTTTTTCTCTAATTTTTGGTCTGTACACATATATTCTTAACCTGCCAGAAGAAAAGTTTAGTGATACTATTACTCTATAAAATAGGTACTTGAGCATAACATCACTGTCTTTCTGAGTATCAAATATCTTAGACTTAACTTGGGTTTAGTATTTTCTATCAATCATTGATATTTTAACAAATCTCTATAGAATGTGATAAAAGCAGTTACACATTTTTACATATTTAGAAATCTTAGTATATACAAAATTGTAGCCAGTCAATCCTATGGCATTTTCCTAGTCTCTTACTCTCATTTAATACCCCTTTTTGTTTTCTTGTAAACCAACCATTTTCTTGAGAGAGTATAGCAGTAACTGAAATTACATTGGGAGCAGCACACATCTAAAAGACCAGAATGACCGGCATTCCAAGCGTATTTTGACTGTTACACATTGCTATCCTCAGTGTCAAAAACATTTTGGAGCTTCCTAGGACCATCGTCTAGTTCATCTTCTGTATATAAGTGCATGACTTTGCCCCTGCCATGCTTCCTGTCTTTTCTGCTTGCAGTCACTTCATTAACCCTTAAGTCCTTGATTTCCATTCAGCTGTGTTATGCCTCTCCATTTTTATTTCTTCTTTTGAGGTATTACACTAGGGAGACTATATATTTATTTATACACGTAGGTCTGGTTTATTTCACTTATGAGTATATGTTCAAGATATATCCATTTATATATGAAGTCTTCTAGTTTATCATTCTTTATAGCTGAGTAATATTCCACTGTATGAAAGTCAAAAGGGCCATATTTCCCAACGTGATGTACAGATTTAATGTGATCTAAATCAAAAGACTGATAGTGTTTCACACAGAGCTGGAAAAAATACTCCTAAATTTTATATGAGACTAGAAGAGACCCAGATTAGCAAACACTGTCTGGGGAAACCAGGGCAAAGCAGGAGACATCAAAATTACAGTTTTCAAGTTATATGCAAAACAACAGTAATAAAAATGGCATATACAAAAACAGACATGGATTAAAAAGAATAGAGAATGTAGAAATAATTCTAGGAAATTCAACTATGCAGTTATGTGATCTTTAACAAGGGCACCAAAACCAAGCAATTAAGGAAAGATAGTCTCTTTAATTAATGATATTGGCTCTGCGTACATAGGAGATTGAAACCAGACCCATGCCTCTCACTATATACTAAGCTAAAATCAAAATGAATCAAAGATTTAATGTTAAAATAGAAACTTAACAAAGTAAAATAAGGGCTGGTAAGATAGCTCAGTGGACTAAAGCACCTGCTTAGGTAAACTTAGGCAAGCATAGAGACCATGGTTTGATCCCTGGCACCACATCCCATGCCGGCCCACCCCCAGGGTGCACTGAGTTGGCCAGAGTCCTGGTGTGGTGGTGCACACCTGTAATCCAGCACTAGGGAGGCTGAAAATAGGAGGATCACCATGAGTGAGCTGCATAGTGAGGCCTTGTAATAATCCAATACGTTAAAAATAAAATAAGATAAAATGGATGAAATTCTTTAAGACATAGGCACAGGCAAAGACTTTCTGAACGAGATCTCAGTTGTATAAGAAATAATATCAAGAATCAGCAAATAGGACTGTGTTAAATGAAAAAGCTTTTATATAGAAAAGAGAACAACAAATACAGTGAAGGTACAACATGGAAATTTTGTTTTGCCAGCCACTCCTTAGATGGAGGAACAATATCTAGACTATATAAAGAACTCAGAAATTTAGAACCCCCCAAAACAAAAGACCCAAAAAATGTGCGAAAATGAAATGAACAGATATTTCTCAAAAGAAGTACAACTGGCCAATAAATACATGAGAAAGCATTCATTATCTCTGCTCATTAGGGAAATGCAAATTAAAACAACACTGAGATTCTATCTTCAGAATTGCCATGTTCAAAAACTCAAATAACAAATGCTGGTGAAGCTGC
The DNA here is from genome assembly GCA_004027025.1 of Myocastor coypus. Taxonomy (NCBI): domain Eukaryota; kingdom Metazoa; phylum Chordata; class Mammalia; order Rodentia; family Myocastoridae; genus Myocastor; species Myocastor coypus. The sequence continues at coordinate 4,254 of PVJA010053767.1, forward strand.
AGGGGTTGATAGTGGGGACCATTCTACATTGTTGGTGAGAATGTAAACTAGTCCCTTTGGAAAGGAGTGTAGAAATTCCTTAGAAAACTAAAACTAGAAATTACACTTGACCCAGCTACCCCTCTTCTCTTTCTTTCTGAAAGAGTTAGTAACATCATAGTACAGTGATGCATACATACTCGTGGTGATAGAAGCACAATTCATAACAGCTATGTCTTGGGAGTGGCCTACGTGCTTATCAATGAATCCATGTATATAAAGAAAATTGCATATCTATATACAATGTGGGTATTTAAGTGAAATTCTTCTGCCATAAAGAGGGATAAACTTGAGTCACTTGTAGGAAAATGTATACATCTTGAGGCCATACTATTAAATAAGAGAAATCAGACACACAAGTCTAGTATTCTCTTCCCTTTTTTTTTTTTAGCAGAACCGGGGATTGAACTCAGGCCCATGCGCTTGCCAGGCAAGTGCGTATTCTACTGAACTATCTTCCCACAAGTCTAAATATCAAGTCGCACAAGTCTAAATATCAGCTTGTCTTTCTTTTTTAAATTTATGTATTTATGTTTTATTTTTAATGTATTTGGTTGTTTGAGGATCTCACTGTGCTGCTTGGACTTGTGGTGATCCTCCTGCTTTCAGCCTCCCCAGTGCTGGGATTATAGGCATGTGCCACTAGGCCTAGACTCTGGGTGGCTCAGCTGCTCTGAGGGCTGGGCTGGTGCAGCATGTGGTGCTGGGGATTGAACTGTAGGCCCTGCACTTGCCTGAGTAGGTGCTTTACTCCCTTGAGCTAGCTCACTAGCCCCTCAAAGGATTTCTCTTATATGAAAATCTCAAAATATAAATAAAAAACAAAGTAAAAGATAGATGGTGGGAAAAATAGGGTGGTAGTATGCAAATGGGAGGGAGACCAGTAGATGGTGGGAGGGCGAAAAAAGGAGGGAAAGAGTATGGGGCCAAAAAAAAAAAAAGTAAGATGTCTTTGATACATGTACCACTTCCCTGCAATGAATATAATTACTATGTAATGTGAACATTTAGGAGGACTTTTTGTTTTTGTTTTTGGCTGGCTCAGGCTGTCTTAAGGGCAGGTCTCATGCTTCATGTGTGGGAGGGGATCAAACTGCAGTCTCTGGCACCTGAGTGACTGCCGAATCATGTGCTTTAATCCACTGAGATAGCTGGCAAGCCCAGTGCAAACATTAAATAATACAAATAAAGCAGATAATAAATAAATGTGCTCTAAGAGTTAGGGCATAGAATGGATGTAAATCTTTTTTAAAGACTGGATTGAAGTTCTTTAAAATTGAAGGTAAACTTGAGAATCAGCAGGTAAAATATAAAACGTTACTCAGGTAATTCTCATTCTTACCTTTTAAACCATCACATTTAGGCTGTGATTAGGTATGTGTTTTATTTCAGGCAAGATGAAGTACTTGTAAACTTTGACGCTTGTGTTTGAAGTCCTCAGGAGGGTTGTATGTCATTCTTGGCTTTGGGCTTTGTATATTACTGTAAGATTTATGTCACCAGATGGCACCATTTAACTAAATTTATGTTCTTTGGAGGCCTGTAAGGCTGGTTGTTTGTAAATGAAGTCTTTTATTTATACCATAGTTGAAATAGGAAAAAATTGCAGCATATATGATTTGCCTACACAGTCAGATGGCAAAATTCCAAAGATTTATTTTATTTTGTTTATTCATTTTAATAAGAAAAAAGATAAAATAGCAATGAAACAGTTTCAAAACAAGTTAACAAGATGGTTATAGTAATTTATACAATGCATATTGTTGTCTTCGTAGTAGTTATTCAGAGAACAAGATGCAGACTTGATATCTTGTCTAAACAATATTAGTACAAGCTTATTCTCAATGAAAAGAAAGTAGCTGTATATCTATCCTAACTCTCTTGAGTATACATATATATATATATTTTTTTCTTTTTAAAGTTTCTAAGACTAGAAGAAAATATACCATGTCTTATAAGTAGATTGTGAATCAGAGATACAGTATGAATTATAAAACACAAATTGTAATTAAATAATTGGAAAATTAATTAAATATTAATTAATTAAAATTAGATATTTCAAAACAGTATCCCAAGATTCAGATCAAATTGTGAGTCCAGCTTAGAGGCCAGAATATTGTATATCATATGTATGAATCTATAATCAATTCAGAGTACTCATATAGTATTTTAGTAGGTTAATATATACAAAAATATCAACTAAGAAAAAGTTTCCATGGTAGTAAAGAACTACTATGAATAAAACATAATATAAATACTGGAATGGCAAATCTGTGTCCTGTACTTCTAACAGTTTGGGGATAGGATATTGCACAAAGTTCTAGTATGTCATGTATGTGGACAGTGTCCATGATGCTTACTGGTGTTGATGTCATTTGTGGGAATGAGCTACTGCTATTTTCTTGATATCCAGCCTGTAGGCTCAGACAGAATCATGACCCATAGGGCACAGGAGAAGTCCATTTGTAGAATATGCTGCTAGAAATGTTTTGCTGCTGTATACAAAGAATAGCTGAAAGATTGCTGTTGTATACTTCTTTTTCTCCTGTGTTTAATTGTTTGTCCTATTTGGTGAGTTCTTTCTATTCTCCTTCATGGAGTTATGAACATTTTGATCCTCCTCTACAGTATCTTTTAGTAAACTGTGTAGGGTTGGCTTTTTTTTTTTTTTTTTTTTTTTCTTGGCAGACATACTTTATTTTTGTGTAAAAACCCTTCATGTTGTAGCTACTGCTGGGGCTTGAGTCCTCTGGACAGAGACTCTGGTGTGGGTTTTCACAAGAGGGTCAGTGAATTCCTGATAGGGAGACTTGGTGAACACAATCTCTTTCCAGAGGTCAGGGGTCAGATAGCTGTAGGTCTTGGAGATGGCATCAAAGGTGGCCTTAGCAAAGTTGCCCAAGGTAGCAGTGCAGCCCCTAGCAGAGGTGTAGCAGTCATCAATTCCAGCCATCAGCAGCAGCTTCTTGGGCACAGGGCCGGAGATGATGCCAGTGCCTCTGGGGGCAGGGATCAAGCGCACCAACACAGAGCCACAGCAGCCAGTCACCTTGCAAGGAACAGTGTGGGGCTTGCCAATCTTGTTTCCCCAGTAGCTTCTCCGCGGGAACAATGGAGAGCTTGGCTAGGATGATGGCCCCACGAATGGCAGTGGCTACTTCCTTGGAACACTTTACACCCAGGACAACATGACCGTTGTAGTCTCCAATGGTGACAAATGCCTTGAACCTGGTCCGCTGGCCAGCATGAGTTTGCTTTAGCACAGGCATGATCTTCAAAACCTCATCCTTGAGGGATGTGCCCAGGAAGAAGTCAATAATCTCAGACTCCTTGATGGGTAAAGAAAAAAGATAAATTTCCTCCAGGGACTTGGTCTTTATGTCTTTGACCAACCGGCCCAGCTTGGTGACAGGAATCCACTCTTTGTCTTCGGCCTTACCGCCGCGAGCCCCGCGGCCTCGGCCCCGGCCCCGGCCCTGGCCTCTGCCGCGCCTGTGACTTCGAAGGCCACTGCCGAAGCCTCCGGGAAAGCCGCCACGGCCTCCCATGCCTGGGCCCCCGGGGCCTCCGGCCCCTCCCGCTGCACCAGTGTCATCTGCCATTTGGTGTTTTCCAGAAAGAGCGTAAGGTTGGTTTTGTCATCATGAAATTCTTTAGTTGTTCTGGAAATATTTCACTTTTCCATTATACTTGAAAGAGAGTTTTGCAGGGTATATCAGTCTGCATTGGAATTTGTTTTCTTGCAAGACTTGTAGCACTTTGCTCCCTGCTCTTCTTGACTTGATAGTTTGTAAAGAGAAATCTGCCATTATTCTAATGGGTTTTTCTTTAAATGTGATGTGTTTCTTTTCTCCAGTGGCTTTTAGTATACTATTCCTGTGATGAATTTCTGAGATATTGATTATTATATGTCTGGGTGTGGTTTTAATTGGGGTGATGTTCTTTGGAGTTCTGTATGCTTCAGTTATCTGAATGTCAGATTGTTTCCCTATATTTGAGAAGTTTTCTGCTATTCTGTCCATATTCTTTTTATATCATTTCTATTGACTCCTTCTTCCCCACTGATGCCTGTTAGTCTTACAATGTTCATCTTTTCATTGTCTTGCAGATGTTGAATTATTTTTTTCTTGCATTCTAGTCGTTTTTGAGAGATCTTTTCTTACCTTTTCATTAGCTGCAATGGTGTCTTTAAGGTCTGAAAGTCTATTCTTACTTTCATTCAAATAGTTTTGCCAGCTTGTGATTGAGGTTTTAAGTTCCTGTGTAGCACTTTGAATCTGCTTTCAGCATTCTGTTACTTTCCTGTATTGCTCATTTATGGATTACATCATTTTTCTATTCTTCTCTGTTTTTGTATCAGTGTCTTCTTTAGAAGTACTTGACACTTCTTTCATTATAGTTATCATTTCCTTTTTTACTTCAGAAATTATTTCTGATCTGATTTCCTATATACCTTTCTGCAGTTGTTTCTTTACTTCAGATGCTATTATTTCAGAGATTTCAGGTGTGTGGTTTCCAATTTCTTTTATGCTATTGTCTCCTGTATTTGTTCTGGGTGGGCTCAGGACCTGAGAGCACATTTTGATTGTTCTCTTTGTCATTTTGTGTAGTCCTGCCTTCTGACCTTTGGTGTAGAGCTTTGGTAGAATTCTTACCTCAGCACCAGATGTAGATCTTCCAAGTTCTAACTCGTCCAGGTGGGTGTGGCTTAGATCTGGCTGCTGAGCTTCACTTCTTCCTGCTACAGCCCTTGGAGGTGAGCCTACTGTGCCACCCTGGCGAGATGTTCTGCTCCTGGATCAGCTGCATGGGTCTTGTCTCTAATCTCTCTGCAGGGAGTTCTGTTGCAGTTTTCCACACTTGGCATGTCTGATGGATGAAGTTCCACTTACATGCCAGGTCTTGTTGCTGGGTCAAATGAGTTTTCCGGTGGGTCCAAGGCAGTCTCACTCACATGATGGCCTGGTTTCTAGGTCAAATCCAAAAACTTTTTTAAAGGTGGGGGAACAGGATCTAGTTATATACTGAGTATGAAATAAAGGAAAATTTGGTGACGATCACTAAAGCTAGTATGTCGTAGCTGGCAGGAAAGCAGAACAGAACAGATATTCATATTTTGGTTTTGTTACAGGAAGCATGCTAATATTACTAATGTAATATGGAATCTTTTAGTTGTTAAATAAGTTTAGGAAATTGATATGCATAATAACACCAATATACAAAAGATTCTAAAAGAGGAAGAAATGTCTTTAAAATGTTCTAAAACAGCATGGTCACACTACCTAAAAAATGTCAATAGAGTATAGGGTCTATTGAGGTGTACATAAAATTAATATAGACATTTTCTTAGTATAAACAGCTCTTTCAAGGAAATTAGTATTGTTGTTTGGCTATTTCTCTAAAACATTTCCTATCTTTAGGCAGAATCACTTGCTTTTTCCCTTGTTTTCTAATAATATGTAGGCATATTTCTGGTATAGCACTTAGGATATTCTACTGTAGTTGATTGCATATTGGTTTCCCTCAGTAGTTTGTGAGCTTCTTGAATACAAACACTGGTTCTAATTTAGCCCATGTGTCATATCAAATAGTCCCTCATTAAATTTCTGTCATTTGACAAAAAGGATCTCATCTCTTACTAAGAGCCACTATGCTAAGCTCTAGGGATTTAGTGACAAAGGAGATTTGGTTGTTGTTTGCATGGAACTCTTGGTTTTATAAGGGAGACAGGCATGAAAGGAGTAAGTATAGTTCTGAGAGAATTTTGGAATTAAACAAATACACTTATAAGGACTTTCTTAAAATAATCAATCATGTTGGACTGTGTTAAAAATGTTCAGATACTGTTTTTAATTAAGGCTGCTTAGTAGCTTTCTTTTAACCTTGGGATGAAATTCAAACTTCTACCTGTAATTTTTAAAAGTGTATTTAGTACAGGGTCTATATGGTCTCAGTACACAGATTGGACTCATAGTGATCTTTCTGTTTTCAGCCTCCCAAGCACTGGGATTACAGGTATACACCACTGTACCCAGTCTCAGTTACTGACTCAGCATGCCCCAGGGGTAGGGATGGCCCAGCATCCTGGGGACCAGTACCTATGCAGGCACTTTAGTCCACTGAGCTATCTGGCCGGCCTTCTACCGGTAAATTTTTACCAAACCTTCTTTTTTATTTCCTTTCTTATTGTTACTGCTCATCACCATTCTCTAGCCGCATTTTCTCTGTTTAAGTGCTGTCCCAGGACATTTTATTTGCTTTTCTTGTGTCTGCAGTACATTTTTACCCAGACCTCTGTATTGCTGGCTTAGCTCATCATTCATATTGCAAGGCCTGTACAGTGAGTCCCCGAACTATCAACAGGATCAGTTCTGGGAGAACATTCATAAGTTGGATTCACTTGTAGGTCTGACACAGCGAGTCTTACACAACTTTGACATGAATGTATGATGTGTGTTGCCTTGCACCTCCTAGCAGTCCCCTCCACATCACTGCCTTTCCTCTTACTTCTGGACACCCTGGGCTCTCACTGAGCACTGTACTACTGTGTACTCTCATGTTATACAATAAACACACAGCAGCACAATTGTGACAGTGTCTGGCAGATACATGAGCTGCTTCCATGAGCTTTTTGTGTCTATAATATTGGGAAGAGGTCTTCTCATATCTGTGAAATTTTGCAACTTGAATGTTTGCAGTTCTACCTTACTTCATATCTCCATACCATCTCCAAGTCCTATTAGTCAGTCTATTTTAATTGATAAATTAAGTGGAATGATAAATTTTATGTGTGTTTATTGTACCACTTTTTTTTCACTAAAATATAAATTTCAAAGGAGCCGACATTTTTCCAGTCCTTTTTTTTTTTTTTTTTTTTTGAGACAGGTTCTCAAAAAAGAAGTGGTGCTGTGCAGCTTGGGCTGGACTTGTGCTCACTTTTGTAGCCCCCAGGCTGGTCCTGAACTCACAGTGATCCTCTTGTCTCAACCTCTGAGTGTTGTGACTACAGGGGGCTGCACAACATGTAGGGATCGAACTTAGGACTTCGGCCTTGCCAGGTGGGTGCTTATGCCTCTGAGCTACCTCCCAAGCTCCTCCAGTCTAATTAATTGGCATTTTTTATATCGATCAAGTGCCTACCACATGATAGCTTTTAAATAAAGTTTCGTTAAATGAGTGAGTGAATAAGTGAGAGTTGCTGTGTGCCTTGTACTATGTTAAGATTCTTCAGTTGGAAATCTAGTCATCTGAAGCCCAGAAATGGTAGCACATGCCCATGCTGCTGCTGCTCAGGAGGCTCAGGAGGGCAGAATAACTGTGATGAGTGTGAGGCTGGCCTAGCTTACACAGTGAGTTTAACCCTGGCCTGAACTATAGAACAAGATTTATCTCAAAAAACAAAACAAGCCAGATGTGGTGGCTCACGCCTGTAATCCCAGCACTCGGGAGGCTGAGGCAGGAGGATCGGTGCGAGTTCGAGACCAGCCTGGGCTACAAAAGTGAGCTCAA